>OOFC01008419.1:4574-18373 GCA_900323345.1 Pseudochromis fuscus
CATATTTTCTAGAACTCTCCCTCTACTAGTTTTTTTTTTTTTTTTTTAATCTGAGACGCCTCTTTGACAATGTCTCCCTCATGCAAAATGCATGAGCGCTTGTGGATCGATACAGGCCCTTTAATCTCTCTACATAGACAGCTCCCGCGCTCAGGCGTTGAACCCACACCCATGGCTGCCACCGCTGCAGCCCCAGATCAGAGGCCAGTGAGAGGGAGAGCGATCGGCCCAATCCACAAGGGGGTCCTGCCCCCCCCCTTTCCCACCCCGCTTCGAGCCTGCCATGTTGACTGTGGAAACTCTCCAGCAACCTCTTAACAACACCTGTGTGTCCCTGCTTAAAGCTTTTCCCCAACATTAAAGTGTGCTTGGAAACAGGTGCTCGAGGCTTGAGGAATACTTTCACTCCTGGTGGGAAGAAGTGGGTTTTTTTTCCTGTCTGTTAAAGCCATAGACTGAATATCAGAGACGGATGTAGTAACGTCAACCGTCGGTTTGTGGCATTGTGAAACCGTCTCCATGTTGGGTTTTTGGAGCCAGAAGTGACCATATTTGGATATGAAGGGAGGAGTGAGGATGCTGGTGTGACCCTTTGAACCCGAGGACATTGTCCAATGTGTATGAGACTGGAGTTCAGTAGTGAATGAGCCTCCAAACCACCTGTAAGTCATTGGAGACCAGTGCTGTCAATCAAACTAACCACGCCCCAAACTCCTCCTCTTTTTGAAGCCTAATATCTACTTAATGATAAAAATGATTTTCAGATGGACCACCAGATCACTGAGGAGACGTGTTGACTTTTGAATGAACCCTTTTACCTCAAACATTTAGCTGATGACAGGAAGTGACATGTGTCCATCAAATCGCTGTAATTCCTTGGCCATTTGCTCTAGCGATGTGATTCCAGCTGATTGCGAAAGCCAACAAGCGGAGCTTCAGTACACTACCGTAATGTAGGTAATATGTACGGAATGCTGCATGTCAGGGCATGACTCCATTCTCCTGCATTATTGCCATAATGTATGTAATATATGCGAAACGTTCCACTTGTTGGCTTTCACAATCAGCTGGAATCACAATGAATTGCGGTAAGTTGGTTTATGCTAGTCACTCTGTATCGACGGTAATACGCTCAGTGATACAGGGTTAAAGTCCATTGGAGCCAGCATCTAGTGTCCATTGAGATTCCCATCACTGCTGCTGTAGCACACAGCTCTTATTCTCTTCCTTAAGAAAACAGATGTGTAAAACTTCTCCATTACAAGTTAATATCCTGCACTGACCTGTGTGCTTAAGCGCAGGGTTATTATCAGGAAAATGTTCTTAAAGGATAAATCTCAGGTATTTCTTATTCTCAGCAAAAGGAGCAAAAAGATCACCGTGAACTGAATTGACTTCTTGGTGTGCAGATCCACAGCTTTATTCCTCCCTGCCACAGATCTCCTTTGTTGTCCCAAAAACATCAACGAGGTTCCCACTGTTGCATGTGGGTGGCATGTTCCCTCATTACTACAAATACAGAAACACACAGTGTACTCTGATTGAAGTCACAGACACCGTCCTGCTGCTCCAGAATATTCAGCTGAGCACTGAATGCAGACTAATCCACCGCTGGAAATAGTCCCTCAACAACTGCACCTTCCTAAAACAGAAAGAAACTGCGCATTTATGTGCAGCTTTTAAAGATGTTCATATTCATAAAGAGCCCGTGTGTTTGTGCTGAGAGCCACAGTGAGGGTCTTAAAACAAGAGCGTCCTCGTCCTCCGAGCTTTCAATGTAAAACTATTCATTAAACAGGAAGTATCACATCCAGATCACTCCAAATCTAAACAATGGGTTTATGGCTCTAGCTGTTTCTAGGGGGAAACTAACTCCACCTGCTTTATATACTTCCTAATCTGCAGTTTCTTAATGATTAAACTGACATTTATATTTTCATCATCCCCACATTCCTCTTTAATATTTTATATCTGTTTGATTGCGCTGGTTATTTAAGGTAAATGAGGAGAAAGTATTGCTTTCTCTTTCTTATTTTATGAGTCTCGCTGTTTAAGATTTTACTTACTGGCACATTTACAATGAATGAACAAACAGACGGAGGTAAAGGTGTAAAAAGTAGAATGCTTGACGTGTAATATTCTGTGCATTATTGTAAAATGGAAAGTATAAGTACCTCAAAACTATACCTACGGACAGCGCTTGAGTAATTATTGGTTTTTGCCATTTCCTGGGATTTATTAACAGTAATGAGAAGATAAACAACAGCGCCTGCCGTACTTTTCCTTCGAGGTTTGAACGTAAAACTATTCATCGAAGAGAATTATATGATCATACTTGGGTTAATTTATAACATTTTAATGTTTTAGCTGTTTCCAGGGGAAACTAACTCTCCCTGCTTTATATACTTCCTCATTTTCCATTTGCTAATGATTGAACTGACATTTATATTTTCATTATTCCCACATTTCTCTTTAACATTTTACACCCGTTTGATTGCACTGGTTATTTAAGGTAAATGAGGAGAATGTATTGTATGTTATTGTTTATGGAGTTTAGTTACCTGACACATTGATATTCCTGTTTAGATACACAAGTAAACAAACAGATGGAGATGAAGTGTTTAAAAAGTAGAATATACATTAAGAGGTGTACTATGGGTATAATATGGTGTAAACAGAAAGTACCTGAAAACTATACTTACTATGTTATTTATTAAGAATAATGAGAAGATAAACAGCACAGCTGTGCTTTTCCTTTGAGCTTTAAATGTAAAACTATTCATTAAACAGATGCATATGATCATATTTAGATTATATTTTAATGCTATAGCTGTTCCAGGGGAAACTAATTCTACCTGCTTTATATACTTCTTCATTTTCACTTTGCTAATGATTGAACTGACATTTATATTTTCATCATTCCCACACTTCTCTTTAACATTTTATACTCATTTGATTGCACTGGTTATTTAAGGTAAAGCAGGAGAAAGTTTTGCTTTCTTCTTGGTTTTTCTTTGTGTATGATCGTCTGTCCTTTGATTTATTTAGACAGGAATGTAAACGTGTTAAACTAACGGTGGAAGAGGTGAAGTTGTGTTCACACCAAACACGAAGCAAATTTTTCAGAGTTGGCGCCACCTGCAAATGGCGACGACCTCCACCTCCACCATCAACGATGAACGAGATCAAAAACTTTGCCTTTGACCTGTGATGATAACTCCTCATCCTCCATCTCTTCTCCTCTGTGACATCAGGGAATCTCAACTCTGATTGGTTTACACAATACCACATGACACAAACTTTTGGCTCAAGTTACTTCGACTTATGTAATCGTGCTGTTCGACAAAAGTAGATTACTTCTGTTTATTGGTGTAGTATGAGTTAATATGGAATTTATAAATACCTCAAAACTATATTTACAGAGTAATTGAAGTAAATGTACAACACCTTAAAAGAGTCATTTGTTAAGTTGTATTTTGGTGAATTCAGTTTTTTGTGTGATCAGATTGTGATGTAGATAATATTACTTTCATTATTACTTTACTTGTTGTCACCAGTTGTGTGTTTCCTCCTCCTGGATTGTGTGGCTGCCACCGAAAGAGAAATCCCTTTTTTTTTTTTGTCTTCATTCTTTTTTTTTTTTTGCAAATATTTCGTACAAAAGAAGATTGCTTTGGCTTCCTTTTATCAACACTTTTGTTTACTTAGGATGTGCCAAATGCAGGATTTAGTGTCACATTTGTCTGAGTGTCTGGCACTTTCACTGAGCTCGTACTTCAGCTGCTCTTATTATCAGCCATTTTGAAGCTGTTACTCATTTTGCCAGTCATTTAGTTATTTCTGAGGCATTGTCATTTTCACGTCGAGGTACACTCTGTCTGCGTCGGGAGCTTTGATCATATTTTTTTTTTTTCGTACAAACAGATTTAGGAAACAAAAGAAGCGCTGAAGGTTTCTTTAGAGCCTCGCCTGTTTGTAAATATTAAATGAGGGAATGAACATTATTACGTTTAACAAAAGGAGACGACGGCGAAGGGGGAAACAGAATCAAATATTATGTGAGTTTTTTTTGAATTTTTTTTTAAACTGTTGACAAACTCTTTTGATTAAGTTGATCAGCTTGTTTTTTTTTTTAAACTTCAGATGATGAAAGGAAAAGTTAAATAATGAAGAACAATCTTTTAAAAAATAAGCCGCCGGGTTGAAACGGAGAGCGATCAGTTAAGTGGAGTATATCGGGGCCCACCTCCGGATAATGTGTGGTGGTTTAGAAATGATCCAATATGGCTGATGCATCAGCTCAGCCTCCCCATTGTCTCCCACCCTCCCCTCACCATCCACCTTCTCCACTCCCCATAATGCAATGCAGCTTTTGTTCACTCATTCTTTTAACCGTTTCTTTGGCTGCGAGTTGTCACGGCGGGACAAATTAAGGAAGCGGTAATAGGGTTATGTCAAGTAGACGGAGGTGCCGGCTCTGTGTGGATGCCTCCCTCCCTCTGTCTCCATGAAAGGTTACCACGCTCGCCGGGGTTTTGTCTCCCCCGCTGTAATGAGAAAGGCAACAGACAAGCCTCTATCAGTCCTGCAACACCTACTGACAGATAGCATTTGGAGACCGGAGGAAAAAGAAGCATTAGGGAAAGAGCGAGCGAGCGTCACAGGAAGTAATACGGCAACATGAGCATGACTGATCGCAGCGGACATGCTTGACCAGGGAAAACAATCCCTCTCGCTGAGGGTGCTGCGCTTTAACATTTACCTATATGACACCTCCACGTGTCTGTGTATATGTATGTTTGTAATTTTCTTTCCGCCCAGATATGCGCCTCGCAGAGTTTGACACTTTAACATTTTCCATTGGACCATTAATATCGCGGCCTCAACAGGGCAGCATTAAAACCCAGACATCTTTTAAAATATTGAGCAGTGATCGCAGCGTTTTGGTGCGCTGTGATATTACATTCATGACTCCCACTCAGAGATATTACGCTCACATTTCTTCCACCTCCTTTGGGCGGATTTTTTTTTTTTCCTCTTCCGAGTCGCCCGTCGTTCCCGGGGCAGATGTCCGTGGAAAATCTGTATCAGTGCGAGAGTCCCCGTAGCTACGTTTGGATGGCGGTGGAATGGAAAGGATGGAGGAGGTGGCGGCGGCGGCGGCGGCCCATGATGTGGTCAGAAGGGCAGGGTTGGATCTTAGGTAACAATAGCAGACGCTTCAGGCGCTTCATTGTACATCGAAGGGTTTGCACAGCCTGGCAGGTATCTACACGAAATACATCCACCAGCCAGAGACATGCAGAGATTCAAACACTCAGGGAAACACACTGGGACTGGGGCAGAGGCACACACCCACACAAACTTTATATTTAGAGCTTCTATTTAAGTAGCACTTCTCACAACACAAGCGCTTACCAAACATAAACAAAAAAGCCTCCGCTGCTCGAAAAAAATATACTACATAAAACATTCAGCAGAAGATTTATTATTTTTGGTACAAATGGTCCGACATCGATTTAACCTCTGCAGCGTCCACAGTTTCCAGACCCCGATGGAAAACCTTACGTCTTTTTCGACACGGGGGCGAGGCCTCAGCAGACCATTAAGACCATTATTCTATTTAAAACAAACATTCGCCCAATGTACGCTTCCCAGAAGTGTTGGGATGTGGTGCTATTGTTACATCCTGATTAAAACCTGCATTTTGCATATCCCAGTGCTGCTCTGTTTCATAATGGTGAAAGATGGAGATGATTGCTTTACGGTATCCGTGAGGTTAAGATGTGTTGGACAGATGTGGAGTTCCTGATTAATTAATGTGTGTGTGATTCATTTTTAATTTCGAAAATGTGGAAATAAGTAGAAAGTTACCTGAAACTTGTCTTTTCATACAACCAACAGTCCAAAACCTCTGAAAGGTCTTAATAAATCAAAGCATGTCACTTGTCTTCTGACACTTCCATCCTCATCAGTCTTATCAAAGACAAAACAAATGTGCCAGCAAACCAGCAGCCATCCTTCTGGTGACAGGAAGTAGCGTGATTTATTTCAAAAGTTGCAGAAACACACAGAAGCACAGGGTGAATTTGATGCTTCAAGTCATCATAGTGACTTTAGATGCACTAATGTTGGGGGTAAATGCATCAATATATGAGGTACATGCTCTGAAATGTCAACATATTTGTTAATCAGAAACAATCGGGGCATTTCAGAGACACCCTACCCTTACAGTTTCTTACACTGTGAGCTTGTGGTTGAGATATGTTGGAAAGATGTGGAGTTACTGATTAATTAAGGTGTTGATTAAGTTTCAAGTAACTGATTCATCTTTTAATTTGTAAATCGTGGGGAAAAAAACACTGTCGAAAGCCAAACAAAACAATTGTGTAAATCAGCGCCCTTCCTCTTGGTGACAGGAAGTAGTATGATTTATTTCTTAGGATATAGAAACACAAACACCGACATCTCGAATTTGACGCTACAGATCTTATTAGAGGTAAATGTATTATTGAATGAGGTACAGATACACATTCACCATAAGCAGTCGAGGTGTTTCAGATGCCGATGGTGGTACAGTTACAGACATACACATGTTCACACGTTTCCTGACACCTCCTTGCCCGGCTGTGGTTTTTTTTACGTGCCTTTCTAATATGATATGTGTGTGCAGGAGGCCGCTGTGGCCCAGCGCGTCTGACAGTATTGATGTACCATTTCTCACCTGCCTGCTGCTAAATATGAGAGCACGGTAGCTGCAACGTGAACCCCTGACCCCTCTGGGAGAAACATCGGCGTTCACAGTTGTGGGAAATAGGTCTCTGGTTCCCCAAATGCCTGTTTAGAGTAATGGTCAAAGGTATGCCTGCTGGAAGGGAACATTACCGGGCATGACCAATCTGCTCCCAAATGGAATACACTTTATGTCGCTGCACCAATCTATGTAATTGACTTCGCGTTGGGCTGAAGCCATTATGGTTAGGGATACTTCTTTTTTTTAACGGAACGTCAATGAAATCTGAAATGCGCGGGGATGGTAGATTCGGAGAAAGATTGCTTTGGATAGATTTGAATTGTAGGACATTTCAGCCATAAAGATCATTTGTAATGTGCAGCACAGTCCAGCTCGGAGGGCGGCTTCACACTCCAGGCTCCAAAGCACCGCCGGTTTTCACCGTGAGGAGTGTTTGCTCCAGCTGCCGAATCGGGGTGTGATTTAGGCCCCGGGACAACAGGTGAATGCAATTAACTAAGGTGGCAGAAGAGAGGAGCAGCGGTACTCTGGACCCGGAGGATTGGATTTGAGAACATTGGCCTGACTTATTGATTGGTACTAAACTTAGCAGTGGCATGATTACAGTAGTGCTTGGTTGCTGTGTGGTCTTGCCCTCCTGGGTTATAAAAATGAGCAAAATGCTCCAAAATGAAGTTGTATGGGAGGATTCACTCCCACAAGCAGATACTTGAGGGTCTGAGCTTGAGTTAACATTTAGGACTAAAATAACAATTCGGTTGATATATAAAATAGGAATTTGCGCAGTAGGACTGTGGATTTTAGAAATAACCAAGTAGGAATCAGGGCGTTATCATGGTTTAGTTCATGTGTGTGGTTTAGATGTCGGTTAATGTCGATTCATTTGTTGCCATTTTAAGGCCCTGATTGACTGTCTGAATTTCTTAATTACTGTAACATGTCAATGCTCATAGATAGAAATTTATTATTATTATTATTATTATTAATATCTTTTGTTGAGTGCATTGGTATTTTAAGGTGTACACACATTTTGTAAAGCATATTTTGTTCATTTAGAGTAATCAGCGTGCCTTGTGAGATTCATCCTAATTCACTATTACCTCACCTGCAACTTATTTTAAAGTGAGAGCTACCTCGACATCATCTTGTGGTTTACTAAATATACTGAATTGCCTAAATTTACCTGGTACTAGAATGAAAACAAGGCAAAAAGGGACATTTTGATGTAAAAGTTCTGAGGCAATAAAGTGGGAAGTTTTTGTTTATGTGCTGTTAGCAACCAGAACTTTATCTGTTGCTCAGTATTTGTCACGTCTTCATCTGGAAATCCAGAATGAATAAGGTCCAGGTAGTAGTTTGGGATTTAATTTTGTTTTTCTGTATTGGTAAAAGGCTGTTAAAGCACAATAGGAATTCAAACATTCAGATATTTATGCAACATTTTCCTTCCTGGTAAAGGATTTTTAGGTTGGTACTGAGGGATTAAAGGTAGAAAATGATATATCTTGGACTGTTTTGTATTTGAAATACCAACAGAATCACACATATAGAACCACAGCTCTATAAACACGTCTCTATGTTGCTGTTGTATTCGTCTCCTTTCTGCTATTAGGCTCATTTTCTAACTAACCGCTGAACCCTGTGAAGACAAAGTAGGTGAATGTATAGTTGCTGGCTGACACATTAGACTCTCCGCGTACATTCAGTAGTCGCACGCTTACATGCACCATGTGACATCGTCCCCGAGAGCGACTCTTGCCGCCACTGAATTTTTCATCATTGATCTGATGTGATTTCCATGCTTGGCCGTCCCTCTGCCCTGTCAGCTCTCCCTCTATCACAGCCTCTCTCGGCCTAGAGGGCTAACGGGGCGTGAGCCATCGGCCCCGTTTGTTGTCTCCCACCACGCCTCGACAAAACCATGATCCCTGTCTTCCACCCACCACCACCTAGGACTATCACACAGCCCGCGGCCCCGGTGCTTTGTAGCCGCAAGCAAGCCAGACCTTTGGATAAGAGGGTGGTAAAACGCTCAATGTATTGACGTTGACTGTCCACCGCCATAAAGCTCCATCAACCACCCCCCCTTCCTCCTTTCCTGCCTTGTCAGAGCAGCCGTTGCAGCGGTGGCTCGGTGTGTGTGTGTGTGTGTTTTGGGTGTAGACGGTGTGGCATGGCGGGTTGATATATGACAGTGTGGGAGGCAGAGTCCGTACCCCTCGGCTTCGGCTCTGCCTTCCACCGATAGAAGCTTTCGAAATGTCCTAATATCTGGCCGGAGCTCGGTGAGCGATGGCCGCGGCCAACCTGCTGATCTTAGCACCGGGTGCATTAGTTTGCCATAAAGAAGCAGTGATTGTGAGACGCGGCAGGCGAAAACATATGAGGATGAATGACACCATATAAAAGCCAAGCTCTGTTTCAAAATCCATTAGAGAGGCAAGTGCCTCAGCTCCAAACGCAGCAAAAGCCAGGGCCCTACATCCTATCCCGGCATCCAATTGAAGCATGGATCGCAGATCACTCTTGCAGTTCCTCCCTTAACTGTCCATTTAATCAAAATTTTTAATCAATGCATTAGTACATGACAGCTTTGAGGGGAGAAAAAGCATACTTCACTCAGTGGCTGATATTGGCATCCAAAGATAGGTGGGAGATGAATGCAGCTCATTTGGTGCAAAGATTGAAGTTTTTTTTTTTTCCTGGTGTGTATGTGCAGGCTCACTTTCTTCTGGATTTTGCAGACACGTGTGATTGTGTGCGTGTGTTTTTTGTGTTTTTTTTGTGTGTGTGTGTGTGTGTGTGTGTGCTTCCATGAAAGCTCCAGCCCCCCCGTGGCACTGCCTCCTAATTACTCAGATCTGCGCTCAAAGTGAAGAAATAATGAACGAGAGCTTTAATTATGCCTCCAGACAAAGGATCCCTGATGCCTCCGCAACACCGCTGGCACGCTGAGATGGGTGAGGGCAGGTTAAACAGGAACCCCTTTCCTCTGGGTAACGCAGAGCTGGTCAGCCTTGAACGCAGACCGAGCCTTCAATCTGACACGATGCCGTAAAGTGCAGATATCGGAGGGGGGAGGATTTAAAGAGAAAAGAAAAGAAAGATGAGCTACGTAGGTTTGTTATCTCTAACAGATATGACACAACCTTTAATTAGCGGGGATCCCTGAAGCTCTGGGCCTGAGATATAATCAGCGGACCTTTAGCGAGAGCACAACCCTCCCCTCTCCGGGTACCCTCGGGGCAGGCTGATCGAGGCGTCCTCGTGCCCCCTCTTCTTCGCCGGGGTTGGCTGGCACTCTGGAGATGCCAGATAATGAGGAAGCCTGTCAGAGGGGCACTTCAAGGGTGCCCCTCCAAAGGCCTCAGCTTCTTAACAAAATCTACCAGCACCAAACACCACGGCTTTGTTTTCTGCAGAGTGCATCTCCAGAGGTCTCGGCTGTGTGTCCGGCAGGGTGGAGTGCGCTTCCCCCCTTCGGACTCTCTCATTCGGCTGCACTCATCACATCAGTGGCTGGGATGGGCTAATTACACAGGCTCACACTACCACCGTGGCTGATGGAGAACGTGGCATATTTCATTTGGTCCGAAGTTTGGATGCGTGCGTAATGTTGCATAATCCCCGACATGTTTGTGCTGTGTTCGAGCTCTGGTGGTCGTCCTGATGGGGGAGCTGTGTCCATAGTGAAGTGCAGAGTGCAGCGCTGCAAAGTAACAAAGTACATTTACTCAGATACTTCCCAGTTTCTGCTGCGTCCTACTTTTACTTCACTACATTTCAGATGGAAATATTACAGTTTTTTTCCTTTCATCCCACTCCATTCATCTGACAGTTACAGTTAATTTAAACTATGACTCATAATAACAGAGGATGATTTGATAGGATGATGAGATCATGCTTTTTGTTCTGACAATGTGCAGCTTTATGGTTGTAGTTTCAGAACAAAAACTCACATCTTAGCTAAAATTAAAAATTTGTCACAAAGACCTATTCAGCTCCTGGACAATCTTGAGATACTTCCCAGTTTTTGCTGCTTCCTACTTCTACTCCATCACATTTCAGAGGGAAATATTACACTTTTTTTTTTTTTTTTAACCACACTACATCTATCTGACAACTGCAGTTAATTTAAACTAAAGTCGTAATGTGAAGATCATGCTTTTTTCCAGCACTGTTCAGCTTTATAGTTGTAGATACTGAACAAAAACCCACATTTCAGCTTAAAATAAAAAGAAAGTGTCACTAAGAATTGATTTATTAAAAAGTACATTTATTCAGCTACTGTACTACCTTCCCTGTTTCTGTTGCTTCCTCCAACTCCTGTACATTCATGAAGGAAGTATTGTAGTTTTATTTATCTCACAGTTGCTATTTAATAACAGAGGATGATGGGATAGGGTGATGAGATTTTCTGACCATGTTCAGCTTAATGGTTGGAAATATGAAACAAAAAATTATCGCTAAGAAACTATAAAAAAGTATATTTACTCAGCTACTGTAGTATTTTGAGATACTCACCAGTTTCTGTCACTTCAGAGGGAAATACTACACTTTTTTCTACCGTAGTACAATTATCTGACAGCTGTAGTTTTAATTTAAAGGTATAAATGGAACATAAAAACATATGTAGGTTGATTGCAGTATGATCTTTATTATTAAACATTCCCATGAATCATTAGTTTATGTCAAATCTTCAAATCTTCAATCTTCAAACTGTACTTTGACCTTTCTTTAAGCTGGGGTCATAGTAATGATGAAATTAGATATTTTTTTCTTGCAGGATCCAATGTTATGGTTGCAAATACACAAAAAAGCCCAAATTTGAACTAAAATTCAAAACCTGTCACAAACAAACAACAACAGTGTCTATTTCCTGAAGCTTTTTTACTTTGTACAATAAGATTTTACATCTAAATTATAGATCTTTTATTAAACACATGACACATTTTTACAAAATAAAACCATCTCCACCAACACAGTAATCATACTACAATACTTTTCTTCATCCAACCGTATATTCGACATACTTCGTGCCTTTAAAACGCGATGCTGATAAAATGAGAACCTCTTTGAATGCAGTACTTTAAAGGATTGTTTTACTCTTATCGATACCGTTAAGTAAAGTAAGTGGAGGACCTGAATCCCTCTTCCTCCGCAGAGTGATGGGAGTTAAGGGAAATAAACAGTCATCTCTTATGATGATTAGTGCGAGTGTGCCTTATTGATCAGCGGTCATACGATAAACAGTGCAGGACTGGAACGCGCCGCCAATCGTTTGGGCCCCATTAGTCGCCGCTTGTATTGCCTTTGATTATTGCTGACTGGGTATGTGATGGCTTTTTACTGCTGGAACTGCTGCTTTCAACCTTCTTCTTCTTCTTCTGTTGTTTTTTTTTTTTTTTTGAGGAGCACATTAAAATACCACCGGCTCAACACACAAACCGCTTTGTGTCTTGTCACATACAAAGATGAATCTGTTGGTGCTTTTGAGGGGAGATTAAACCCCAGGTTTAAAAGCTTGAAAGCTTGTAGTGCCTCAAATTAGCTGAATCTCACCTGCGTAAAGCCCACACACACACACACACACACACACAGAGGTCCTTCCTCAGAGGGTGAAGCCTGTTCTGCAGCCAGTAACACAGAAGACAGACGTGACAGAGGCGACAGTGACAGTGATGATGATGGTGATTGTGGTAATAATGATTATGCTGATTATTACGGGCCTGCCACAGCGATGTGGTGATTGCACCGCGAGGAAGAAATAGAGGAAGACAAAGGGCGACAGTGACAAAACTGATGATGATGATGATGATTAAGATCACTTCTTTTTTTTTTTTTTTTTCCCCTTCTCCTTTCTCTTTTGGTGATCAACTGTGAGCCGTTCGGAGCGGTTGTTGATCTTTCTTTAATTGGCAGAGCAACAGTGTGGGGAGTTAACTGAGGATATCTCTGCTGCGTTTGAGGGCTTTGATTTCACATGACAAAAAGAAAAGGCACCGTTGAGAACATTCCAGCAACTCCCTTTGAAGGGAGTGATCTGGCAGTGCTCATTTGAATTATTAACTGGGTGAGACAGACAGACATGGCAAAAAAAAGAAAAAAAAGTGGAGCGAGAGACAGAAAAACACATAGTGGAAAGACAGGGGGATGGATCTTCAGGACCACGTCACACTGATCTGTGCATCAAACAGTCAGAGTCCAATTATTGACAGCGAGCGTGCACACAGGCAGTAAAGATGGCCGCCGGTGCAGGTGAATTTGAAATAATGATGTTTTATTATTCAGTTTCTTTCCTTTGGAGTTCATGAAATACAAGAACGGATGTGTAATTACAGGTCAACCATCCCCCTGCTGCCCGCCTGGAATTATTTAATCTGCAGAGGGAGTGTCCCAGAGCGAGTTAATTCTCCTCTGTGGTCGAGTTGTGTCTCCCACAGCAGGATCCCATTATTACTGTCATTGTCGAGCCAGAACACCCAACTCAGAAGGTGAGACTTCCAGGTAATGGCTGAAATTATGGCTCACCAAAAGGCGTGCACATTAAATGCGTGCAGAGACGTGGCGGGTGCGGCGCTGCATTAAGCAATCCGATTGGTTCCCGCGGTGTAACATTGTAATTCCACGCAACAAGCATGTTCAAGTTGGCGCACGACAACCTGTACAGCTGCATCAATCTCATCCATATCTGCTGCCTTTTTCTTTTTTTGGATTATTTTTCCCCCTGATGCCATTATTGTGTCTCTGGCACAGGAAGATAACATCCCTGTTCTTAATCCTGCCTACAGAGCTTCACATTGTCTTTGTTGTTGTTTTATTTACAAGCAGCTATGAATGAGCACAACACAAGACCCAATGTGGACAGTGAATCAGAGGTCTGACTATAAATATGCCACCAAAAAACCCCCCCAAAAAAACCAGATTGAAATCATCTTTGTGGAGACTGAATGGGCTCACTCTTCCTCACTCTGCATCTCTTCATTCCTCAGGGCTTCTTCTTGAATCAAAAGGGAGTTTGTGTACACCAGATAAGCCTCCCAGA
>OOFC01008422.1:2025-12424 GCA_900323345.1 Pseudochromis fuscus
AAAAACGAGTGGCCATCATTACTTTACTGGTTGTTGCCATAATATGTATTTTAACAGTTGTCCAGTAGGGCTTAACCTGTCTTCTGCACAACACAACTGATGGCCCCAACCCCATTGATAAAGCAAGAAACTCCACTAATGAACCTGATAAGTCACAGCTGTGAAGTGGAAACCATTTCAGGTGCTGACCTCTTGAAGAGTGTGAAACAGTAATCAGACCAAACAGTGACTTTTTGAAGAAACTAGAACATAAAACATGTTTTCAGTTATTTCACCTTTTTTAGTTCAGTACATAACTCCACATGTGTTCATTCATAGTTTTGATGCCTTCAGTGAAAATCTACAATGTAAATAGTCATTAAAATAAAGAAAAACATTGAATGAGAAGGTGTGTCCAAACTTTTGGCCTATAGTGTATGTACATACACCTTTCTAACTCAAACTCTGCAGTGTTTTCTGACTGTATGCAGCTTTAGCTTTGCATGCTATTGATAATATGTGAACAGCTTCATGAGGTAGATCTCCTGGACGTGTTTACAGTTGACAGGCCCACCAAGTGAACTGGAGGTTTGGGCTGGGTTGAGTTAGTGTGTGCTGCAAATCACTATCTTAACCTACTATAATAATAATAATAATAATAATAATTGGATTTATACAGCACTTTTCTAGACTCTCAAAGCACTTCACAGAGACCATTATTCATTCATACTCAGTCATACTGGTGGTAGTAAGCTATGAGAGCCACAGCTGCTCTGGGGCAGACTGACGGAGGCCTGGCTGCCAGTCTGCACCCACGGCCCCTCCCAGCACCACTAAATCAGTCACTCAACATTCATACGAGGCAAAGGTGGTAAAGTGTCTTGCCCGAGGGCACAACGACAGTGACTGGGAGCAGGAACCAAATCACCGGCCCTTTGGTTGGTAGACGGCTGCTCTACCACTGAGCCACTGCCGTCCCAATAATAATAATCTACATTGTAGAAAGAATCACTCAACGAAGTAAAGACAAACAACAGTCCTTCATTATTTTAGGACATGAAGGACAGTCAGTCCAGAAGATATCGAGAATGACCACAGTTTTTTTCAGTGTAGTTGTAGAAACTCAAACTCTGGTGAAACCTCCAAGTTTCCTCTGCTGCAGAGGAGATGATCATTAGAGCCTCACACATCAACAGGAGCTCAGATTTGAACCCACATCAGTGTTTCCTGGAGTTCAAGGAGCAGAGACATCTCAACATCAACTTCTGAAGACCGTGTGAATCAAACCTTCATGTTGCAAAGAAACCACAACTGAGAACTGATCTGGTTGGGCTAGGAAACACAAATGGACAAGTCTGGTGAGCCCAGATCTGAGATCTTTGATTGCAGGTGAAGGTATCTGTGTGTGTGGTTCCCACCATGAAGCCTGGAGGAGGAGTTATGATGGTGACGCTTAAACATGACTACCTCAACGTTCTGCATCTTATCTGGTTTGAGCTCACTTAGACCATCAATAGTTTTTCAGCAGGACCATGACTTCAAAACACTCCTCCAGACTCTGTAAGGGCTGTTTGACTGTGAAGCAGAGTGAGGGAGTGCTGCATCACATCACCTCTGACCTCCAAAATCATCAAGCTAGCAGAGTAAAGGAAAAGCAGCCGACAAGCGCTCAGTATACCAGGTGGTGACCTCATGAAGCTGGCGCAGAGAATTAAAGTGTGCAAAACTGTTATCAAAGCAAAAGCAGGATCTTTGAAGAAACTAGTGAAACCAGCTGCTCCTGGACAGTATGGCTAATAGTTGACAATGTTGACCTACAGTTCTACAATGGAGGATGTTCATACTACTTTCAAATCCTGATGTAAAGTGATTTTCAAGTAGTGTCTGTGAGAATAGTGCCCAGTGGGAGTTCAGACGTCTGACAGTGAGACGTTCAAATGTCGACTTTTTCTGTAGCTGTTTTGAATCAACTTTGTTGTCTTGATAAGTGATCACCTTCCCTGGTTCTCCTCTATTATTAGATTGATTTGTTTGATGTACTGCAGCATATAAATAACCTTGAAGCTGAGATCTTTCTTACAGCAGACGTGTGCTGTTCACTTTCAAACTCTGGATCAGATTCATGTAGATTAACAGTGGGAACCTTTTTTCTTTCTTTACACTGTTTCAGCCTCCTACATATAATGTGTGTTACTCTATAGTTCAGTGTGATGTCTTTAATGTGTGTGAGCTGTGTGTTTTACTGATACAGTATATATTGAACTTCTGTCTGTGGTTGCCAACATGTAACATTTTGCAACGTGTGCAGCATCCGGTCTCAGTGGTACTTTCCAGAACAGACTGTATTATATTGACTGTTAATATAATTACAGAAAAAGACTTGGCAGCATAACTGAGGCTTTGGGAACAGTTCGATTGTACTTTTATGTAATCACTAAAATAGAGATGAAGCGTGCTGTTAATTTGGGGGAGTTAAACATCATGAATGTTACACATTTCTTGTCTGTTATGTCCGAGTAACGCCCTCAACAACAGTATATGAACTTATGCTGCTGAGCGCTTTTCACACACAAGCAATCTGTTTGTCACTTCCCCCAGGGGCAGTTTCAGAAGTTGGGCGGCATCATAAGAGACCAAGCGAAGGTAACGGACATCAAGCCTGGCCCTGTTGTTACAGTGTCAACCTCTGCTGGTGTGTATCGAGCCAAAAGTGTGGTGATCACCGCTGGAGCCTGGGCCAATACAGTGCTGGCCCACACTGGATTACAGCTGCCACTTGAGGTAGTCAAAGTCGTGTGTGTGTGTGTGTGTGTGTGTGTGTGCTTGTGTGATATATATTTTCATGGAGTGAAGATTGCTGCAGTAGTAGTCGTATTAGTAGTAGTATTACGTAGATGTACTTAGATTTGTCAGTGAACAAACTGCATGTGACAAAACTCTCTATTATTACACATAAGGACTGTGCAGAGCTGTGGCTATTTAAAGTATTCTCTCCAGATTTCATCCACTGTACTTTAAAGTCATCATCTGTAGTCGTATCTCAGCCATTTTCAAATCTTATTTAGTTGAGAGGTTCAAAGTGAAACAGACTTAACACGGTGATACACAATGAAGGACAATTAAATTGTGCACACATTGCTGCATACCTGCAAAAATTCACAGTAAGTGAAAGTGGTTAACAACCCTGTACTGAGTATTGCTTTATATTTATTCCATCATTCATTTCCACTTTACCTGCCACAAAATAACCAGTGCACACCTCACATGTGGTTCATCAGTGTGAGTCCAATGGGATGCACTGGACTATACACGATTTTGTATTTTGCAATTAGACCCTGTGCTGCATGTTATCCTTGCAGCTTTAGCTTCACATCTAATCCAGCTTTGCTTTCTTTTCTCACCGCTGGGATCTCAACCTCCCTACCCTTTAAATGCCCACCTGAAGATGCACTAGAAACAAAAGCATTTCTCCTCCATATCTAAACAGCTCAGAGGTCCGACTCAGCAAGGCAGTCTTTTCCATTTTGCATTATGCCACACAGCCTGAAAAGCGAAGGTGATGGGAAAACAAGCAGACAGCTGTTAGAGTGGAGAATTGGAGTTGATATTGGAATTGCATTATTCAGGCGAGCAGCAGGCTGGGGGGCCTGGGGAACGCCATGCCTGACTGAACTGGTGGAAAAGCACAGGCTGAGCTCGTTGGCTCTCCGGAGCACTTCTGTCTGAATTTTTATGGTCCCTGGGAATGAGTGCACGGCCGGTTAGTTCATTACTCTGAAAGCTCCTGAACAATGTATCCTTATTATTGCCACCCTCAGATGGACGCCATTTGTACAAGCATGTGTACATTTCATTAAATCCTAATTCTCACCTCACCGCTGCAGAGCTACTTTTGTAATTGCACATTTATTCCACAAAGAAAAAAAAAAAAAACTCGATGAGGAGGCGTTACGCATGCGTGTATTTTAAGGTTTAGCCAGTGGGGTTTAGTGCTGATACCATGCCGCTAATTCTGTGCCAGTGTGTACTCATTCAGGTTTGGAGCTTCATGCAGAACAAGTCTATTATTGATCAGCAGTACAATACATACGCTGATACATTAACAACATTAACACAGTAAAACCAGCTGCCTAATATTGTGTCAGTCACCGTTTACCACCAAAAGGACCCTGACTCCACAGACCTCTGAAGGTGTGCTCTGGTATCAGCAGATACGTTAGCAGCAGATCCTTTAAGTCCTGGAGGTTGTGAGGTGGTGCCTACATGAATTGGACTTGTTTGTCCAGCACATCCCACAGATGCTGGATTGGATTGAGATCTGTGTGTGGTGGTGGGGGTGTGTGGTTTTGGCTCAGCTATAGAGGGAGATGTGAAGCGGTGGTTCGGGAGGCAGTGCTGTGCGTAATTGGCGCAGGTGGTTTACACTGGTAATTAACCTGTGCGGGTGCGGGTGCAGGAAAAACGCAGGGCATGGGAGGGGAACGGGGGAGAAACAGAGGGGGGAGGAGAGGATTAAGACAGGAAGGTGTGACAGGCTGTTACCTGGAGCACACAGAACTGAGTGCACTGGAGAGTGAACTGAGAAAACTGAAAAATAAACTGAACTGTCGCTTGTGTCTGTGCTTGGGCCAAAAGAACCACTGCAGTGGCAACACCCTTTGTTGAATATGGAGGCCGACGCAACACCTTGAACTCATTGTTGTTTCTCAAACTGTTCCTGAGCGACATTTGCAGTGCGGCTGAAAGAGGACATCAGAGGATACCGTGTCATGAAGGGGTGTACTTGACCTCCAACAATGTTAAGCTTGGTGCTACATGTCAAAATAACTTTGTACAAGCTTTTAGGCATGGACACCTTTCTATCAGAGCCAGTATTAACTGGTTGTGTGTGGAGAGTGAAGCTGACCTTCACACTCCACACACATCAGTGAACCTTGGTTGCCTATGTCCCTGTTCACAAGTTTTTCTTCCTTGGACCACTGTTGTCCACTTTTGTCGGCTGTCCTTGGTTCTCAAAGACTGCATAAACAGAGTGTTTAGAGCAGTCTGAGGTTTGAGCTTTTTTTCACACTTGTACATACTGCATTGTTTGAAAATCATCCACATTTAATGTCAATATCTAGCACTGTAGTATTTTAGATAGGACAGAATATTAAGCAGAATAGGAATCCTTTAAACTTGTTTTAAGATATGAAAGTCACTTTTTGGGGAGAGCTAGTTAAAACAAGTCTGACAGATTACGGTGGAGGATTGTCATGACATATGATGTATGAACACTCAAATGACTCACAACAGTTTTTTAAAGATAGTTGTCCCATGTGTGGAGAGACTCAGGAAAGGAAGCCAAACAAATTAGAATCAAGGACTTTTGTGCCTCAAAATGAATGTGCTGTATACATGTTTAATTATTACAGTATTTTCTGCACTATAAGGCGCATTGAATTATAAGGCGCACCTTCAATGAATGGCCTATTTTAAAACTGTTTTTATATATAAGGCACAGAGAATAGAAACTGCTGTAGTGGCTGGGGTTGTGTTATCATCCATCTAGATGAAGCTGCGATAAAGTCAGTCAGTCAAACTTTATTAACAGAAAACAAACCAACGTTCTGACAACTCCGTTCACTCCAAAACAAGCTAGTACATTCACAATACGGTACCGTACGTACCGGTAGCTCTTACCGGTATTTGCGCCGCCTTCGTTGAAAACAATGTATTTCCAACTCCATTTGTCACAGTTCAAAGCTACATGAACAGCTGTTTGATTTTTGTCTCCGAGGTAACGTCAGTGACGTAGTTTTATCTTTTACCAACAGCAAGGTACAACAGGTAGTGCAACTTTTTATCACCTAGTTAGTGCATTCATGCCATTTTGGGGTCTTTATACACACACAAGTGGTGTGGGACCGTTATTACCGCTGTTACTTCGGCAACGCCCCCTGACTACGGTAGCCACAATTAACCAATATTGATCCATATATAAGGCACATCGCATTATAAGGTGCACTGTCGTTTTTTGAGAAAATTAAAGGCTTTTAGGTGGAGCTTATACTGCGGAAAATACGGTCTGTCTTACATGACTGCAGATGTCTGGGGACTTCGTGGGTACTAATGGTTTTCCTGTTCACAACAGGTGTTAAAGATCAATGTGTGCTACTGGAAGGAGAAGGTTCCTGGGTCATATGACGTGAAGCAACGCTTTCCCTGCTTCCTACTGACTGAAGGCGAGGAGGCCAACGAGCACATCTATGGCCTCCCGTCCAATGAGTACCCCGGCCTGGTGAAGGTACGTCACAGTACTGTACCACTGAGTGATTTTACACAAGAGAACCTTTATTCGGTTTCAGTAATTCTAATATCATTAGATTTCAGAGGTATGTGTAAAGATAGTATTCAGTTAAACTAGACTTTCTCAATCATCAGATATCTTTTGAATAGAATGTCATCATGTGATTTTTTTAGATGCACCTCTGGTTTCACTTTTCAAAAGTATTTACACCAGTACTAAGCAAACACCATCAAATGAAGGTATACATTCACATTCACATTAAAGTCACCTAATGTCGGTGGTGTGTCGGAAACAGACGTCAAAGCTGCTTTTGTGATGCGAGGAGGAGCCAGTACTAAGTCTTTCAACACTATGAACTAAATTATCCATCTCAAGAACCGTCAATCCCGACCGTTATGACGAGTTTATCACAGTAAAGAAGGAATATGAGAAACAACAGGTCACCAGCGGCAACAAAAAACCCCACCAGCAGTCTCTTCTGCAATCCTTGGATAAACATGCCAGTCCTTTGGCGTACTGGAAGTCCAACCAGGCCCACTTCCCTGCTCTTGCCCATGTAGCATGCAAGTACTCAGCGCGCCCAGCACTCATGTTGACAGCTAACAGCTGTTCAGTGTTGTTGCCCATGTGGTAGATGAAAAGAGAAATCGCATCTCTCGCAAAAAGGCAGAGATGCTAATTTTCATCCAAAAAAAACATGCCTCTCACACTGGACTTATAGGCTAGACCACTAGAGGAACAAATCAGAGCCGGGCCAGGGGCGGGGCAAATGACCGGGTCCTTTAAACTCAAATAATAAAGCTCATGATAACATCATTTTACAACATATACATGCCCGCAACAGCAGAGCTTACAAGCTTCAGCACCATGGAGAGCGACTCTGTCATTTTGAAGTCCATCGGTCCATCGGTCCATCGGTCCATGTCCAACGGACATGAAGTCTAACAAACCAAGAGAACAACAAACAGGTTAGGCTACATGGTCAGTAATAATAAAACCACAAAGCAGTTCAGCACCACGGATAGCGACCGTATCATTTTGACACCCACTTTATAGCTACTGATACAAGTTCGGAGTTAAAATAGTTAAAGTTTGGTAAAACTAGCACAGTGGCTACATGCTCACAAACACAATTTCAGTATGAAGTGCTATAGGCCTACTCACCACTGTTTGAAGGGCATACCACGAGCCTTGCGCTCCGTGAACTCGTCCACATTGCTCTGTATGTCCATTTTCTTTGCTTTCTCATTCTCTATGGACAACATGGCGGGTCCACTCAGTCTCTCCTGTCCCACTGGGCTCCTCAAGTGTTTTTAATGAGGTTTAAGTTGGAGAAAGAGCTCAGAGGTTGCAACGGTGACAGGAAGAGTCAAAAACAAAGAAACCATCAATTTACAACTAATTGTGTATACTGACTGTTAGAATTGCTACCTGTAATTATCCTGGCTCCCTGGCTGTGCTTGAATCACTGCCAACAAAAAAGTCAAGTTCATCTCCAGGATGAAGAACAAAATATGTGTCCAGTTTTGGTAACGTGGCTTTTCCTTGCTCTCTTTTTTCCTTTTCTTTTCACTTTGCTGCTCCATTTTTATGTTTATATGAAGTGCCATTTACATTAACTTGTTCCATAAAAATTCTCCACCTAGTTTTCAATCTGTTGACAAGTGCCTGATGATGACGTTGGTGGATGGTTGGTGAGGAGTTTTACCCAAAATACACTACATCTGGACGTTGGCAATCCACTTGTAAATTTGCACGTTATAAAGTTACATGTGAGAGTGAGAATGAAGCCAGTCATGCAGCACAACATTTTATTGAATATTTTACACCTGCTACATCCTAAAGTCAGTCGGTCTTGTAAAGTTTTTAGCGACCATGACTCAATCCTGACTGGGATAACCTATATAAGCCCTGTATGATGGGTGATGTTAAACAGACTGTGCCAATAGTCTGGGCTCCTCAGGACACAAGTCATGGGTAGGCCCACTTCCTCCACCTCCCCTGAGCCGTGGTAGAAGCCTGGCTAAGTCCTTAAGTCCTACTTCCTGTCTATGCCCCTCTGAGGTGGGCAGGAGGTACACAGGTTTGCACAGAGCAGATTGAGCCCAGATTTGAGTTGCTCTTGTTTTCAGTTCAGTTAGAATTTCAGCAACAGTCAGTTAGTTACATTTAGGTACAAACTGAGGTACATTTACACTGTTATTTCATTTGTGTTTAATTGCTGCACTTTTCACATGTTCCTTGTGAATAGAGGTTATATAAAATTGCCAAATTTGCCCTGGTTGTGGGTATTGTCATTGTCTCAGGGAGAGCATTATCCAAGTCTGTTTAAAGTAGGATAGGCTGCAAGTATCTTAATTGTTTTGTTTAAAAACAATGATCATGAATAAATATGACTTGTTTTACATAACATAAGTTGAAGTATTATTCTTATTTTGCACATTGATGTTACATCATTTTCAGCTTTGGCTTGTGTCTGTATTCGCCAACATGATAAAGAGTCTGCAGAGTAATTCTGTATGTTAATTCCTCTACAGAAACTAGATGATCTCTGCAATTAGGTGGGGGGGGGAAGTATCGGTATCAGTTGTTGCATATCAGATATTGGCTAAAAATCCAGTATTGTGCATCCTTAGCCATCGTGTCTTCCTCGGTCGAGGCTGTAGGAAGCAGTAGAGATTCCCACCAGCTGACCTCACACTTGGCCTCCTGCACTCATGAATAGGCTTAAATGACTTTCTAAATATTATTGGACTAAAATATATGGTATTTACCATTTTATCAAGAAAAAAACACCACGAAGGGATTTGACTTACATTCAAAAATTCTTTGTTTGCAAATAGGCAGCGGCTGACTCTGAGTACCTACACAGTAGTAATCTCAGCCTGGAGTCTCTCTCAGTTTTGCTCTTATTATTCCCCGATCATTGTTTACAGAGCTGTTCGAGCTTTTTAAAGTCTCACCACAAATGTACCAGACTGAGTCGGACTTTACCGCTGCAGGACATGAACGCTGTTGTTTTGAAGCCATTCCTGTGTAACTCTTTAGTGCTTTATGCTCAAGCTCCGATGTCTCACTGGAAAACAAATATTCTCTCAAGTACTGTGTTATGTAGTGGATTAATGTTTGTGCTTCGACATTAAGGGTCTTTTCTGTTGATTCGTGTTCAAAAAATGCTTAAAGGGAATGTGAACATTCTTCTTAAACACTGTATATGAAATGTATGAATATTTCAGTTTGTTATGAATTTCTTTATCTCAGTCAGTGGTGAACAGTACACACGTACATACATACATTAGAAGGTGGTTCACTTTACCTGTCTGCTCTCATTTTCTTCAACTTTAATAACTTAACAGTTGCTTGTGTTATTCAGTGTTATATTAGTGCCCTAATTGAACAAACATGAGAATCAAAGAAAAGAAATAAACTGAAAATTAATTTAAAAATAAAAAATGAGTCCATATTTTCACCTTTTTGTCACTGCTGTAGACTTCTCTTCTGGGCTCAGTTTCAGTTCTGACTCAAAGCGTTGATGTGCGTGGGTATTACAGTGCTGCCTCCCCATGGACCAGTTACAATTATAATACAAGTTTAAGGTCTTAACATTTTTCTTGAATTATTACATAACCATTTTGATATGTTGGCTGCTGAATCTGTTTAAATAATATGCCACAGTAAGGTCCCATTTGGTGTTTGCTTTGGCCTTATTCATCCGCAGGCTAGCTAAAGCTAACATGCTATTATTCTGTGAACATGAATCTCAGCGCTGCTGGTATGTTCGTCCTGAACCTGGTCCTACGTCATCATGCTGTCCTGATGAAGCGAAAGAGGTGGAAGTAGGAGCAGCACTGAGATTCATCTGCTCAGATTGACCCTTTTTATGTAATATATAGGCAGTTATTCTATTTCTCAGAACTGACAATCATAATAGGAGGTATACATTATGTGGTTCTCTGACTGTTCGTGCAAATGGGGATGCAACCAGTGACCGTGTTTTCCATTGATTACCTAGACTGTCGGCGACCTGCCATGGTATTTATTAAATCCCAAATATTTTAACACTCATGAAATATCTCTAGTGCTGGGTTTTGTGATGCTGCATCAGCAAAGCATTTCTCCCAGCCAGCCAGC
>OOFC01008430.1:2044-16120 GCA_900323345.1 Pseudochromis fuscus
CCTCCTGTGACACGCTGATGGCGGCCAAGTTGGAGTCCTGCCAAGAAACAACGACACTCAGAGGTTCACACAGGAAGCTGCTCGTTCTGTGTCTTTGTGGCTGTTTTGTCTCTTTGTGGTTGTTGTGTCTCTTTGTGGTTGTGGTTGTTTGTGGTTGTTTTGTGTCTCTTTAGTCGCTTTGTGTTTGTTGGACTGAATGAGGTGTTGTGGTTGACGTCGTACCTCCAGTTTGTTGGCGGCGCTGCTGCTCGCCGCCGGGTTGCTGTTGGACACTGAGAGCTTGGCGCAGAGCTCTGCCTCCTTCCTCTCCAGACCCTCCGTCAGCGTCGCCAGCTTCCTCTGCAGCAGCAGGTTCTTCAGCCCGCTCCTCTGCTGCACGTCCAGGATGACCTCCATCTGCTTCTTCAGCAGCTCGTCGCGCTCCCGCTCCACCTGCACAAAGTAACAAAGTTCAGACGCTCAGCTCGCCGCTACTGACATGACCGGACGAGACGAGACAACAGGAAGTTGACCTTGTGGAAAGCCTGCAGCAGCAGCTCCTTCTCCACCGTCACGTCTCTGAGCTCCCTCTCCACGACCTTCTTCTGAGCGCTGCTCTTCTGCACATCCAACACACGACCAACATCATCATCTTCATCATCATCAGCTGTGTCGACCACAGTCAGTGTGTGTCATCTGATGTGTGTATCTGCAGCTAACGCACCACCATGTTGGCCTTGGCCTGTTTTTGCAGGCGTCTCTGCAGCTTGGGCAGCTTCTGCTCAGCGTCTCTCAGAGTGTCCGTCAGACGCCGGTTCTCCTCCCGGACGCCGTCAAGTTCCCGTTGTGCTCGCACCCGCTGCCTCTCCGCCTCGGTCAGTTGCTCCTGCCAGAAAGTGAGCAAAGCGTCTTGTGTTAGAACCACTGCAGACTTCAGTCTCTGCGCCAGCAGGGAGTCCACACAGCCAGGAGCATCATGGGATATGTAGGAGTTAGCATGTTGCAGGAAGCAGTAAAAATCCATGTGGTCGTAGCACAGCTGTCTCTCACCTCGAGACACTTCTTAGTCTTCAACAGTCTGTCCCGAGCATCAGCATGAAGGTCCTCGGCAGATCGGAGACGTCGCTCTTGGTTTTCGATCAGAGTTGAAACTTGACTTTTCATTCCCTCCTCGACCTCTGCGACCTTGGCGTTGCACTTCTTTGTCTCCGCCTCGATCAGCGATCGCATCTTCTTGTGGTATTTCACCTCGATCTCTGCACAGGTATCAACACAACAGATCAGAAAGTGGGTTTGTTGAGGAACAGAGTTAAAGCACAGACCAGAACTGGACGAAGCAACCGGGTCTCAACAGTGAAGCCAATGCAAAAGTGTAAAAACAGTGTAATACCACCACCAGCCACCAGGTGCTGCCTCCAACTGACTTCAATCCAAACATCCTCATCTTCATCCTGAAATATTCATCAATACATTTCTCCACAAGTCATTCTGATGTCATCAGATAAAGTCAACTCTTCTTCTCAGAGATCTGGGGGGAGGAGTTAGGGGCGGGGCTAGTCTGATTGACAGGTGGTCCATCTGAAAATCATTTACCATTAAAGAAATACTAGGCTTCAAAAAGAGGAAGATTTAGGGTTAGTTCAACATCTCTGGTCTCCACAGCTGGTTTGGAGACTCATACACCAGTGAACTCCAGTCTCATTCTCACTGGACAGTGTCCCTGGGCTCAGGGGTCAGACCCCCCTCCTCACTCCTCCCTTCATATCTTCCTGCTCCTAACAACCAACATGGCCACGTTCAGATCCCAAACTCCTGAGTCCACAAACCAGCAGGTGATGTCATGTTAGCTTCGTCCGTTGTATAAACAGTCTGTGGTTTATAGGAACCTTCAGGAACAGTTTCTGTGTTGTGCTGGGACAGTCTCCATGTTACCAGGTTTACTACCTCGGATCATGCGGTCATAGTGGTTTGTCAGCTCCATCAGCTCCACCTGGTGTTTCTGTGGAGAATGAAGAACCGATGGTTCTGTGGTTCTCAGAAATCAAATGTCAGAAATACTGAGTAAATGCAGAGAAGGTCTCACCAGCGTCAGTTCCTTGATGCAGTTGTTGTCGTGGAGCTTCTTCTCCCTGAGGTCCGCCTGCAGGCACTGAACGTCCTCACGCAGCCTGAGCTCTGACTTCCTGTTCTGGTTCTGGACTAGTGCGGACTGAGTGATGCCATCTGTCTTCAGCTCTGAGACCACGTTGTGCTGCTCAGACAGGACGCTCTTTAGCTTCTGCTTGTAGACCTGAACACATTGATTCACACAGCAGTCACCGAGGTCAGAGTGAGGTTAGGACTAAATGATGTTAATGTCTGGATAGGATCAACTAAGGTTAGGAGAAAGTTATAGTAAAGTTAGAATTAGGTTAGATTTAGGTTTGGATAAATATTCAGAAAATAAATGTACGTTCAATGTCATGTCCTCAAGTGATTTAAAGCGCCGCTCACCGTGATCTCCACCTGGTGGCGCTCCTCAGCCTCCTCCATCTCTCTGCCTCTGTTCCTCAGCTCGGCCTTCATCTCCTCCAGGTTCTTTTTGGAGATCTCCCAGAAGACCTGCAGCTTGTCCCTCTCCAGCTGGAAGTAGCTCCTCTCCTCCCGCTCACGGTCCAGCTCCTCTCGGAGGTGGACGATGTGCTCCTCCAGCTGCTGACCAATCACAAGGAAAAGACATCCACCGCAGGTTTGAGCTCCTCACAACACAGACAGATTTATTTTCTAACTCCTGCTCAATATGAGCACGTTCATGTCCTGTACTTATTCATCCAAGCAGCAATCATGGCAACGGGACTTGGTAGAGGTTACTTGAAGACGTTCTGTCTCTCATCCACCCAAACACAAGAAGAGGACCTCAGTGTATGTAGTCCAGTGTAATGAACACTGCCCGACCTCTCCACTCAGGAAACTACACAGTCATTGAACAAGCAGATGGTTCAACACAGGAGGGTCAGCACCTCAGGTCCAGAGTCTGCAGCCGACCACCTGAAAGAGAAGGATGGGACGTGCATGTTCTGAATCCAGAAGAGGTGGTTCCAAAGAGGGGGGAAGGAAGCATCTACGAGAAAGTAGAGAAACCATCTCTCCAATGCTGCTCGCTCATCCATTCAGAAGAGAGTCAACACACTTCCACATCTCACCTCCGGTGCCCATCCTCAGGAGGGTCTTTCACATCTGGCCTCTCAGGACAATCATAACATCAGCAATGAGTAAAGTGAGTAGTATCGATGACCCTGTTAACCACTGCACAGAGCTTAAAACCTGCTGCTCATGACCAGTCACAGCTGAAGTCTCTGTATAAGACTAAACGGCTTCAGGTGACCTCCATCAAGTCCAGTTTGTGTGATTGAACTGCTACTGGGATAACCATGGACCGTATGACTGAGAATCTTCACAGACTCATCCATCTAAAACTTCACTTATCACTAAATTTAAATTCTGATTAATGACTGAAGTTATTGAATAATTCCTCCACTTCTCTGCAGTTACAGGATGTTAAACTCATTAGTGCAGCAGATGAGTGAGGAACAAAGAGATGCACCGTTTCCCCCACACCCAGCATTAAACTCCTGCTTTAGCATCGACCAGCAGCTCCGAACCTGGTCCTTGGACATCTCCTCCGTGGACAGAGCGTCCACCACCGCAGCAGACGTCTTCCCCTTCCCGGCTTTCTTACTTTTACTCTTCGGCGGCTGAAAAACAAAACCACAACCACATTCACGCCATTAAAAGCCGCGTTAGCTAACCGGCTAGCCTGGCTATCAGTCTCCGCACAAAGCCGCTAGCACGGTTAATGCTAAGCTAACATGCTAACCTCGCTCCGTGATGTCATTCTGAGAAAAGTTATGAAATGTTTACTCACCATCATGAAACAAAATCCCTACAGCTTCACCGGGCACCGCTGGTCAGGATGCGCTGCCATGACAACACGGTCACGTGATTTATGTCCCCTTCAAAAGAAACTTTATTGAAAGTAATTCTGTCCCGCTAACAACCCCGGGAATACGGAAGCCCTATAAGGACAATATTAAATACAGTTTTATTTGGTTTGTTTTGCCACGATAACGTGTGAGGTTTAGTGCTTTTCTCGAGTTATTTTTCTTGTTATCTCGAGAAAACAAACTTTATTACAGGATAATTAATAACCCTAACGAGATCGATTATTCTTTGTGTTGCTGAGATAATGAGAGAATTTACGAGATAACGAGAAAAATAATTCGATAACTCAAGAAAACCACTGAAATTAACTTATTGTCACAACAGATTTTTTAAACCATGTCCCTTTAGGCCTTCAACACGAGACTGACCCATAGACTGTGCATTGTTCTTACCAGACTGCACCTGCTTAATATACAATCAATGGATTTAAGTACTATTTGTTTTAAAATTAAACAATAAAACTTAGATACCACATCAGGATTAATAAAAGGTATACCAAAAGAGGATATAATGGGATCGAATCCCAGGATTTAGCTGTTAATGCTGTGATCAGTGTGTGTGGATCTCAGTGAGCAGCACTGATGGTTTGGCTGGAGGGGATGGAGCCTTCATACTGCTTCCTCTTCAGCGCAGTGTGGTGTGACTGTTGTTTGACTCTTCACTCTAGAGGAGATTTGCAGCTTTGGGTTTTTGATTGAGAAAAAAAAACTTTCATTTCAATTATGCTGGTTTCTACTTTTTTAAACTATTGCTTGTATTTCTTTTTCTACTTCTCCTACTTCTTTTAAATGCCTTTGGAGAAAACCCCTCCAGGTGCTCTGGTGAGCTCATATTAGCAGTATCAAAAGAAACTAAACAAACTTACATTTCTATGTGATGCATATTTATTATATTTGTTGAAAGCACTGCTCATGTTCATTTCATTATGTAGCAACAGAAACATATGAATGTTGGTTAAGTACAGTATAAGTGAACAAGGCAGCATGAAAAACCCTGACTGTTTAAAATAATAGATGTGTTATTTTTCTGTGGATAAAAGAGTAACTACACCTCTGGAGTCTAAGGTTTCTGTTGCTCCTTTGGCAGACATGTCTTCTTGTTGATATTGTGCACACAGCCTGACCACAGTATGGAGGAGAGGAACACTGCTGCATGTTGTCAACACATTAACAATAACATCCACTTCGCTGTCGTCGAGCAGCGAACACAACAGCTCCATCAGATCAGGACAGGATTCATAAATAACATTTTCACCCACACAGACAAATATTGAGTCCACACATCTTCTTCAGCTATTTGTCTCCAGACCCCGGTTCATCGATGAAGGACCTGATGAAGTTGTAGATCCTGGTGGTGTACGGGACAAAGTCTTTCTTGTAGGTGAAGATGGATGTGGACCTACCCGACTGGTAGACCACCCGACCCAGACGTTCTGTTTGCTCCGTTTGTTCCTTATGTTCCGCTTTTGTCTCCACCACTTTTTCTTCTTTATTTCCTGAGATGAAGGGAACATGTATTCAGTCATCAGTTAGTTTATAATATGTAACAGCTGCAAAGGTTTGCACCAAATAAATGAAGGTGAATGCAAATGGAATAAGTTAAAAATAAAATTAAACTCCATACACCTTCCACTAACATACAGTGTAGTGCAAACATGTATTGGGTTAGTAGGTAATGATTAAATGAAAGAAAATATGACTGAAAACTGAATGTAAATCAGAACACAACAGCATTTACCTCATTTAAAATAATTTTAAATATGAAATTCGCCGATTTAGCTATGAGCAGATTGTCTTAGCTGTGCACCATTACATGTATTGATAGCTGTCATAGAATTACTCTGATACCTGAGAATGATTAAAACCCGATGATATTCAGTGAGGTTCTGACACGCCCCGCCTCCTTCCTCATTCATCTATCGTCACTTTGAGGAAAACGATCTCAAAATAAGGATCAGGGCTAAAAGCGTGAATCTGGATTCGCAATTATGACTAAATAGATAATTCGGTTTACTTAATTTACACAAATGTACACACATCCATGAAGGGGTCCAGCGCAGAACAGGTCCGACAATCCTCACGTTTTTATATTTTCTTTAAATACAATCATTCTCTATTGTCGTCAGTAAAGCAAAGCCACACAGTAAATAATTATACATTACTAGAAAATTCGGCGTGGATAATTTGACCATCCAGGTCACTCACTCACCTGCAGTGTTCTGACCCTGACCCTTGTAGACCAGGTAGGCGATGGAGCCCACCGCGGCCCAGATCCCACCCGCGTAAAAAACGGACGCTCTGGTTTTCCACTTCACCGCGTCTGTGACCTTCATAACTGCTCAGGTATACACACTAAACCACTGCACTGCACTGATAACACACATATACAGTTATCGTTCACTGGGCCGCTCAGGACTCCGGCATGACAGTCAACCCGGAAGCACTGGTAATGTTAACAAATACACTTCCGGGGTCGGGTCAAGACTTTATTTTTTTTTATTGTCATCAAAATATAAAACGTTTTTAGTGCTTGGTGGCAAATACAACACGAAGACACTGTAAAACATTTAGCAATTTTTTTATTATGTAGCCTGTACACACACAGAGAGAATAATACCACAGAAGCCCTAAACGGACATGAATACAGACACTTTTATTTTTATTATTTTTATGTTGCTGTGATAACGAGTTAATTTCAGTGGTTTTCACCAGCTCCAGTTATTTTTCTCATTGTATTGAGAAAACAAAGTTTGTTTTCCCGAGATTACAGGATAGTTTATCTCTGTCTTAATACAAGATTAATGATAATAATAATAATAATAATAATAATAATAATAATAATAATAATAACTTTATTTGTATAGCACTTTTGTAAACAAGGTACACATTGGGTGGTGTCCTCTGGTTCAAGGGTCAGACCCACCTCCTCTTTCCTCTCTTCACATCCAAATATGGTCATTTCCTCCTCCAAACAACCAACATGAAGTTCTGTACCAAAACCTCTTATTTAGCAATGACAAGCACAATCATTATACTTGACATGCCACGGCAAGAAAATTAGTTTTACCAAAGTAAGATCAAACAGCTTTAAGAGAACATCCACATACAGACTAATACTTGGAACCTGCTCCCAGAAATACACTGGAAGAAAAAACAACAAAATTCAATCAGTACTGAAGCAAATTGTATCAACTAAAATGCACTGAAATTAAATGAACACCAGTTAAAGGTACAGGACATATTTGTACAATTGTGTTAAAATGTATTTTACTATGTATTTTGTCATGTATCTTTTTGTACTTCATGAATCATTTTATCAGACCCCAGGAAGAATAGCGACCGGTCAGCTGTGCTGATGGGGATCCATCAATAAACAAACACTGCTAATGTTGAGTCCACAAACCAGCAGCTGACACCACATTGGCTTCATCCATTCTACATACCGTCTATGGCAGGAGTCCCCAACTGCTGTTGCACCACGGACTGGTATAAAGTCGGCGTTATAGTCACGGACCGGGCTTCAAGGTGTGGCAGAGAGATACAGCAAAAATAAAATAACATGACCAGCATATAAACGAACGTTAAGTTGACCTTTTCCCTTTGCAAAGAAGCTCTCCATAGACGTTTTTTAAAAATTTTTTTTTACTCATTTATGCGAGCTTATTTTTGGGTAACGTATGTGATACGTTGTATCACGGGACCAAGACAAGTGTACTGACGTGTCAAGAGGCACAGGTGGAAGTTAAGTCGGAGAGAATCTGGTAGTTTTTCAAAATAAAATGTCTTTCAGACTCTAATAATCAATACAATGGAAATCATCTGAATTTATTCTTTCTGTAACATCTCTTTTCCGGTAACAAAGGCCTGACAGACCAGTACCAGGACCCGGCCTGGTGGTTGGGGACCACTGGTCTATGGGACTGACTAGTTTTTGGAGTCTCAAGTGGACATTAGAGGAACTGAAACTTGTTGCACTACATTTTAGTTGTCGTCTGGTTTCAGAAATGAGCCCGATAAACGTTCAGGGACAGCCGCAACATTCAGCACAGACTCTCAGGACTGGTTTAACAGCTGCTTTTTATCTGTTTAGGATGTTGGGCAAAAAAATACACACAGGTCTCATTGCTGCGTTCAGTCTGCTGCTTGTTCACGGTGCTGTACAGGCTCAGGTGTGGGTTGGCTGGTGGCTCGGTGAGGCTGGACCAGCAGTACGGACTTTCAACTTCACTTTCCTTCCTTGGAAAGTCTCCGATCTCTTCATAAACCACCTCGGCTGTGGTTCTGTCCACGCTGGCCTTCCTCGCTGCTCTCCTGACTGAGCACAGTCTCATGGTGATGACAGATAAAAGCACCAGGACAACACAGCTGACCACACCAACAGGAACCTTCCAGAAACCTGAGGACAGGTGTGTCTGGTTCTCATCTGGTCCAGAACTCGGCCTCAGATCTGTTGATTTAACTCCTGCTTCCTGAGGCATCTCATCAGGGTCTGTGGTCACCTTCAGATAAACCGTCTGTTTCCCATTACAAAAGTACATGGATGTGTCGTCCATAACGACCTTAGTGATAACCAGAGATTTGGTTGCCAAGGAGCCGAAGCGCTTGTCGGTTTTCCACTCGTTGTCATTCACAACAGTGACAAGATTCACCCTCGTTCCCTGGATGAAGCGGCTCCACGTCACGTTTCCTTTGGCATGAGGACAGTGAAGAGTCGCCACTGAGTTCTGCAGCACCACCTGTGTGGGAACAGCTGTGAAGTAAAAAGCCAACAACACGTTATACATGTGTGATTATTAGATAAACAGTTATGCAGCCATGAAATACAAAGTAGAATGAAACAATTAGGCCGTTGGAATAGAAACATTTTCTTAGACTATAAGAAGAAAAAGTCCATAAAATTACAAAATATTAACTTCAGTCTGAGAAACTTTGACTTCCATGACTGCAACAGCCTCATCTTTTCATATGAGTTATTTACATGTTTGTATGTTCATACGGACTCTTCCCGACACATGTTAAACAAGGAAACACAGGTCAAGGTAACTTTGGTTTTAGGTTTTAACTTCACATAAAACAAGACACGACAGATACATTCATGGGTAACAACAGGTGCAACTTAAGCAGAATGATTCTTTAAGACATAAAAATTCTAACTTTCAAAGAAAATCAAACATCTTCAACATCAAGAAGATGCTGCAATAAGACTGTTCTCTTACGTTAATTGTTTTATTGACGACTCTATTTTGTATCTTTCTGATCACAGTCTTCAGGGATTCTCTCCATAAACTCATGAACAGCTAAACTTCAGCTCTTTAATGTGACACTGGTGAGTTTCTTACCATCAGAGCAGCAACAGAAGCTTCCAGCCAGGAGAAGGTGGAGGTACAGCAGCATCTCTGCAGTCTGCCGGACAGCTGTGGAAACCAGTGTCTTTATTGAGAGAAAGGGGAAGTTATGACTAATATCTTTATATATCCTGGGAAGAAATGAAACTCGTGTTACTGACTGTGAGAAAATGTAACGACCAAAAGCCTCATCCCATCATTCTTTAACTACAGAGTTTCTGCTCAGAGCATCTCAAATATAGCAGCTGTTGTGGTAAAAACAGGTAAAATGTCTTGAAAACCACCGAGTTACCCTGGAAACCGATGTTATTTAGGCTAACGTAGCGACTGTCATTATCTTGTTTAGGCTAACGTAGCGACTGTCATTATCTTGTTTAGGCTAACGTAGCAACTGTCATTATCTTGTTTAGGCTAATGTAGCGACTGTCATTATCTTGTTTAGGCTAACGTAGCGACTGTTATCATCTTGTTTAGGCTAACGTAGCGACTGTTATCATCTTGTTTAGGCTAACGTAGCGACTGTCATTATCTTGTTTAGGCCAACGTAGCGACTGTCATTATCTTGTTTAGGCTAACATAGCGACTATCATTATCTTGTTTAGGCTAACGTAGCGACTGTCATTATCTTGTTTAGGCTAACGTAGCGACTGTCATTATCTTGTTTAGGCTAATGTAGTGACTGTCATTATCTTGTTTAGGCTAATGTAGTGACTGTCATTATCTTGTTTAGGCTAACGTAGCGACTGTCATTATCTTGTTTAGGCTAATGTAGTGACTGTCATTATCTTGTTTAGGCTAACGTAGCGACAGTCAGTCTCTTGTGTAGACAAATGTAAGTTATCAGTCATCAGGCTAGCATAGTAGCTAAGGCTAATTTGTTTAGGCTAACATAGCAACTAATGTTATCTTGTTCAGGCTAACATAGTAGCTATAGTTGTTTAGGCTAACATAGCAGCTGATGTTCCCTTGTTTGTACCAAACTAATGTTATGTTGTTTACACAGTGGCACACACAAAATAACATTTTTCTACAACATACTCTGCTCAGAAATTCAATACTATGGGATTTGTTTTACTGAACTCTATACATAAACTTCAGTCTTGGTTGTGGTTCTCTTGGGCCATAGCAGCCATACATTGAAGATGTCCTGGAAATATCCTGTGAAATTATTTCCCAGCACTTCAGAGAACGTCTTGAAACTCTGCCGACTGTTATCAGAGCAACAGCACCAAACATGCAGCAGTTTATTTTGCTGCAGCTTCAGTTTCCTGCATCACTTTTATTTTTAAATCTCTAAAAGTGAACTTCCCCTCAAAGGAAACACACGATGCATCATTGCTCAACTTTATTGCAGAGAAAAATAATATTACAACACACAGTTCAGCTCGGCTACAAAACATACTTTGTTTAAATACATGTGGTGTGTACAGTGTCAGCGGCAGGCAGCAGCTCTACGATGTGTTGGTGTGGGTCGGCTGTCCGATCTTTGATAAATCTGCGAACGATACGGTGGCAGAGCCTCGCTTCGCTGGTTTGGCCTGAAAAACAACAATAACACAATGGATCCAGCTTTGTGTGGATGTGATGGGACTGTTGGTGTTTGTGTAAAACCTCATCACAGTGTGAAGTCTGCAGCAGAAAGCACTACTGCACTTGTGTGTTTTGAACTTGTAAAGTGTTTTGAGTCACAGTTTGTCCAACACTTTGAGTAAAACTGACAGAAACAGCAAGTGAACTCTGACATCAGCCGGTTGTTTAAAGGTGCTTTGAAGAAGTGCAGGTATGTTTGTGTTTTTCTGTTGTGATATTGTGGAGTTGGTGTTCTCACCTGTGACTCATGGGGCTTCCAGCCAATCATGTAGAGGATCTCAAATGTAGCGGGGACCGTCCCGTCCTTATTCCCGTACATTTCTGAAGCATCCAAACAGACAGGATTTAAAAAAACCACAGAGTCATGGTTAAAGTAACAGATAAGCAGATATACATGCAGTGTGTGGGAAGAAGAAGTCAACCAGGGACACGAGTGTCACTGTGAAGGTTTATTAAAAGAAACTGTGGGAATCAGAAACAGAAAAAACATGAGTCATCTCAGTGAATGTCCTGTATGACAAGGTTGACATGGAGTTTACTGAATTATACTGAACTGAAATAACAACAGAATACTTCTATATTTTCTGCCTCTGTAGTTGTTAATTACTTTGTTAGGTAGTTGTTGTTGTTGTTTTTACCTCTTTACAGTAATTTTGTGTCTCTTTGTGGTTGTTTGTTGTCACTTTAAGGTCACTTTGTGATTTTGGCCCCACCTCAAAGTATTTGCTCCACCACTGACTGTGTGACTGATTGTTGGCCCCACCTCTGACTTTGTAAGTATTGGCCCCGCCTCTGGTTGTGTAACTCTGGCCCCGCCTCTATCAGTGACAGCTCTTGTTTATAGACTCACCTTTATAAATGGCTGCTGCTGCTAATATAGTGTCTCTGTGCAGCAGCGACCTCCTGTTCCAGGCACAGTTACTCTCTCCCATACCTGCAGTCAGAACAGTTTAATCATATATTAAATGTTCAAACATGTGGCTGAACAATAATGGATGATTTCATGGTCATGTAAAGTACTTCCTGGTATGAACTAAGTGATATGTAGTGGTTTTGATAAACTAAATAATTAGTTGCTAAAGTGACTAAAACACACATAATAAACTCATTAGTTAACTTTTAAACCACTGATTCATTGCATTAAGCGAGTTGTTTCACTGGTCACAGTTTTAGCTGATACTATTTTAGCTAATGCTAACACTATTTAATGGGACAGAAATCACATCACAACTCAGGCTGAATCTGGTCATGTTAAAGTTCAGTACAAGCCTGTGGTAACATGCTAACTGTAAGCACCTGAATGGCAGCTCTGTAAATCCTGGAGTCACACAAAGTGGGAGGAAGCTTTCAGAGTTCAACTCTCAGGGAGCTCTGCAAAGGCCTGGCATCACTCTTCAACTTTAAATTTTATTTTTCTCCATCAATACGCTGATGATACCCTGCTTTACCTATCGACTGCACAAAAACTTCTCGCCCTCAGATGCCTGTTTCCACGATACACAAACCTGACTGATACACAGCTCCCTTAAGTTGAAGAACAATAACTGAAATACTTACTTAATACTGAAAGTCCAAAACTACAGTCTCTACAGTTTCATTCTTGCCACTGATGATTGCGTCATCCTTTCTCTTATCCTTCCCTCTTAATGTTTGTTGCAACTTCCTTCATTCATTCCTAAAGTGTTTGATTGATTTGTTTTGCCCTTTTCTAGCAAATAAAATGTGTTATTATTATTACATTTATTACAATGGCAGGAAGCAGTTGTCACCTTGTAAATCAGACATGACTTCCATGATTCCCGGGTAGTGAACCTGAACATCATCAATGTCCTGGAACAACAAGAAAAGGTTGTGGGTTGTATTTAGTGAAAAACATTTGACAGTTAAAAGATACAGTATGTTGTACATTAGTATGTTGATCAGAAAAATATTGACTTATTGACTAATATTGACAATTTCAACCAATAGTATCATTCCATCCACCTGTCAATCAAGCTGCTGTCAGCAGCAGTTGCAGTGCAGCTTCTGATAACTGACTCTGATATTTGACTTCCTTCTGATTTTCCAGAAATACACCTCGATATAAAAGTTAGCTCCTGTGGAAGTGCTGTTTCAGGAGGACTTCAGAGACACAGAGTTACTGTTTCTCACCACAGTGAGCATGTTGAAGCCGGCCTGAGCCAGCAGGTTTCCCAGGTCGGTGACGGCGGTGTACGGGGAGATGTGGGGGGAGAATCCTCCCTCTCGTTCTGTCTCTGCCAACTGGAGGGAACATCGCAGCTCGTAGAGCGTCTCGCCGCCGACCATCGCCCCGATGAACACGCCATCAGGCTTCAGCACCTGGTTGATCTGAGAGGAGGATCCACACAATCTGAGCAGACTTCAAAAACTGAAACTATTACTTGGTGAGCTGCGCCTCCATCAAATCCTCAGAATGAAGTCACAGCAGAACCAAGACAAAGAGACACAAAACAACCACAAAGAGACACAAAACAACCTCAAAGAGACGCAAAACAACCACAAAGAGACGCAAAACAACTGCAAAGAGACACAAAACAACCACAAAGAGACGCAAAACAACTGCAAAGAGACACAAAACAACCACAAAGAGACACAAAACAACTACAAAGAGACACAAAACAACCACAAAGAGATGCAAACCAACCTCAGACAGACACAAAATAACTACAAAGGTCACAAAAACAACATCAAACAGATACAAAACTACCACAAAGAGACCCCAAATAAACTACAAAGAGACACAAAATAACTTCAAAGTGATACAAAACAACTACAAAATGCACATCCTACTGTAGGTGACCAACAATCACTACTGATCGTGTGTGTGAAGAAGTGTTGGATCTGACCTGCTTCAGAGCTCCAGGCAGGTCGTTGATCCAGTGCAGCCTGAGGGGGCAGAGCAGAGGGAGGTCAGACACCGTGTGGTCTTCAAACCTCAGGAAAAGCAGCTCAGATGCTCGGTTCAGGCATCAGGACGCACAAACACACAATATGACAAGGTGACTACAAAGAGACACAAGATGACTACAAAGAGACACAAGATGACTACAAAGAGACACAAGGTGACTACAAAGAGACACAAGATGACTACAAAGAGACACAAGATGACTACAAAGAGACACAAGGTGACTACAAAGAGACACAAGGTGACTACAAAGAGA
>OOFC01008431.1:5254-20502 GCA_900323345.1 Pseudochromis fuscus
CCCCTCCCCACACCTCCCATCCGACATCTTTACCAGGCTTGTTACGTAATATCACTTAAATATGACGGGATTCCCCTTACATATATTATCTTTAATCAATACTTTTTTGTGTTAATGGTAATGTATTTTTAAGGAGAAGTTTTTGTGTAGATGGAAGTTATCTCTGTTCTTTGTAGCATTTGTTTTTCTTTTTTTTTTCTTTTGTATGGGGTCTGTTGGTACTTGGACCTAGACACTGTCGAATAAACTGTGTTTTGTATGAGGTTGATGTCTCATTCTTCTCATTCATTTTCTTCTCTTTAGACCAGTGGTCCCCAACCACTGGGCGGCGGACTGGTACTGGTCCGTGAGGCATTTGTTACCAGGCTGCACAGAATAAATTTATATCATTTCCGTTGTATTGACTATTAGAGTCTGAAAGACGTTTTATTTTGAAAACTGACCAGATTCTCTCTGACTTTACTTCTGCCTGTGCCTCTTGACATGTCGATACGCTTGTCTTGGTCACATGATACGACGTATCAGATACGTCACCCAAAAAATAAGCCAGCAAACTAGCAAAAATGAGTAAACAAACATCTGGAGAGCTTCTTTGCAAAGAGGAAAAAGCAACTTAACCTTTTTACCCCAAACATGTAGCTGCTGACAGGAACTGACGTGTGTCAATCAAATCACAGTAATTCCTCGGCCATTTGTGCTACCGATGTGTTTCCAGCTGATTCTGAAAGCCGACAAGCGGAGCTTCTGTACACTACCGTAATGTAGGTAATAAGTATGGAACGCTGTACATCACGACATAACTCCATTCCCCTGCATTACTGCCGTAACGTATGTAATATATACGAAATGCTCCACTTGTCAATTTTCAGAATCAGTTGGATTCACGCCGCTAGCTCAAATGGCCGACGTATTAGTGTAAGTTGGTTTATGCTAGTCACTCTATATTGCCAGCAATACGCTCAGTGTTTTATGCCGGTCGTCTTATTTTATTTTTGCTGTATTTATCTGCCACATCTTGAAGCCATGAAAATAATGCTTATGTTAAACCTGTCCATGGTGCAAAAAAGGTTGTGGACCCCTGTTTGTTTTTTAATGGACCAGAAAAAATGTAACAAGCTCCAGTGTTCTGGATACAAATAACAATAATATAGTAATGACTTTATTAACAGTCCCCTCCAGACAAGCATTAAAACTTAAATTATGTCTCAAGTTTTTTTTTTCATAATCATGTTCATTTAACCTTTTAAAAATTCCAAAGCACATCAACTTTTAATCCTCCTTAAATAATTCAGGATCTCTGAATATGCAAATGTTTTTTAGTTTTTAAAGTTCAGCTGCTCAAAATAAGACCTCGCCTACTTCACCTTTAATTCAATTTTCAATGAGATGTGTATTGGAAATCATAAATGTCCACATCACACTTCTTACTGGACTCAAATCAGCTTTCAAAATATTCGATGTCCCAAATCGTATTTGTACACTGACTTTTTAAACCTAATTTTAAACGAAGCTCTGGACAGAAAACAGCCACAGAGAAGGAAGGACTTGTTAGTGGAGGTAAACGCTGAGGCTGCTATGATCAATATTAAATATCAACAATGGATAAAATGATTGTGTGTAATATGAAGACTGTCTCTTATTGTGTCAAACCTCTGAGAATTATTCATTTCCATCCAGTTTCTATTATGTGCTTTTTAAATTTATGCATAAAAACACCAGAGTGGAAACAGTGGAAATTCAAAATGCTGCAAAAGAAAACAGGTTTTTACACTTGAAAGAGTCATGTGTATCAATCAGATGTTGATGTGTCAAAATGCAATGAAACAGGTTCAGCGAATGAATGATGACATCACACAACTTAGACGTCACTGAAGCTTCACTCCAGGAAAGGGGGGAAATTGTTGTGCTGAGATTTGACTGGTTTTCTTTTAGCTCCACCACCTTGTTGTATCCTCTTCCTCTGCAGTGATTTAAAGGCGCCTGATTGGTGAATCAGCACCATCCACTATTTATCTGGATGAACCAACTCCTTACAGTTGTGTAACAGCAGTGGATGGAAATACTAATTAATTTCACCAATTTTCTCATCATGAACTTTAGATTTACGACACAGGATGGATCCAGTTAGTGCTGATTCAGCTCTACAGTGGTTTTGACTGTTTAATTTCAGTGTTTACAGTTGTGCTGCCCTTTAGTGGCCTAAACAAATAACTGCTTCAGATAGACATCAACTATAATATTCTAAATACAGATGTTTATTTTTTATTGTGTGCCTTATTGTTCCTCACTGTTGTATTCTGTTGATGAGTTGATGTGTAAAGTCTGCAGCAGCACCTGTGGTACTTCTGTCACGTTAAAGATTTTTTTAAAACAACAAATTTAACCAGATTAGTCTAAAATCTCATATTTTAAATAATTTCTCATAAAGTAAAATTATTGAGGTGTTATTGTCATTGTTAAGCAAACAGGACGGCGGCCATATCCTACAACAGTGGATCTAAATGTAGTTAAGTGAAATGTTAAAATAGTAAGATACTTTCTGCATCTTTGAAATTCCTATATTAATTATTAGGATTATTCTAGGTAAATGGTAATATACTGTAAAAACTAGTGTCACAATTTGCTTTAAAACACATTAACATGAAACCAGCAAAATCATTTAATAGATTTTCAATAAAAAGGAGGAAAATAAGTGTCAGTAAACTTTATAAAGTAAGAAGTGAGCTGATGGTTGTAGGTCTTTTATCTAAAGCTGAGGGTTGTTCACTGAGTTTCTTCTCATGATGTCCATGTTTTTGTGTTGTCATTTTTTCCACACGCTGCATCTCCACGAGGAGGATCCAGATTATCTGTCTCTCGCCTTTGTGTCGGGATTAGGGACGACGCCACAAAACATCTGCACGTGCTGCTCTGGCAGTGTGTAAATTTTCACAGTTTGTAGTGACATCACAGACTCATCCAGCTTTTGTGGGAGAAAAATGGCGACGTCACAAGAAACTTCTTTCTCTCTTCTCGTGTCCTTTATCACTGTGATTAAGATCCTGAGTTTCCATGTAACTTTACTTCTCTTTTCATATCAGACTCGTGCTTCAGGATGCCTCATTTCATCTTCATAAACACACACAACAATTGATTTAAACAGCTATTTATGTACCACAAATCTGCAAGTTACAAAATGAAGTAACACACCCACACACAGCTGTCTACAAAACTTTAGTAAAACTCCACAACTGAAGAGAACAATGCACCTTTTTTCAAGTCATTTAAAATCAACAGCAGTAACAATACATTTAGCAGGAGAAGTGTGGGATTATGTCTAATTTTTCCATGACTGCTTTAAGTTCTGTACTGCAATTTTAATTTTACACCGTTTACCACAAAAAGCCCTAAACCTTGGGTCTTTGCCTGGTCGGGAAGGTGGGAAACATGCTCGTATGGAGGTAGTTTTGCTGCCTCAGCTCCTGAGATCTGTGCTTGAAGCATCTGTCTGCACACATGAAGTGGAAACGACAAGAATAACACGAGTCCTGATGCCGGTTCGAGCCTAATCCCGACCAGGCCTGGGGCTGTAATCTGGTGAGAAGGTTGGAGGGGAAGGGGGGGATTTCTCCGTCCGGCAGATTGACCACGAGTGTGTTATTGAGAGGGAAGAGGGGGCCAGAGGGTGATTACTCCCTCAGTGGGGTGGGAAGAAGAGGGGGGAGGGGGATGGGAGGCGGGCAAACAGGACGGTGGTCATTGAGCTTTGTTGGAAACAGTGATGGGGCAACCTCAGTTCAGAGCTCGTCATCTCTAACAAACATCAGCCAGTTTCAGACACCTCACAAGTGGTGTCCTCACAGGACGTTTGTCTTCCAAGTGGAAACTGCAACAAGTCCTGAAACAAAGATTTTATGTAGACACAGAATGGAGAGAGGTTGCATCTACAGTTGGCTGCTGGTTATTTAATGTGCAGTAAGTATCTGCCTGTGTTGGCTTGACTGTTTAAAACATTACAGAAAAACTACTGAATATAGAACACATGACATTTTGGACATGATCAGTTAAAATAAATAAATAAATTAATGAATTAATAAATCCCAGAAAATCCAAATCTGTTATAAGGAGTGAGTGTTTTAACACAAACATTTAGCTTTTTCACCACAAGAGGGCAGCAGTGTTCAGGCTATAGCATCAGTACACCTGGATTGTGCCTCCGTGGAGGTTTGTGCTCTCTGAGTACAAGTACTTCGTTTGTGTGTCTGTACTTTTCACTTTTACTCCATTACATCTAAAAGTAAATAATTCTACTTTCTACTCCACTACATTTCTACAGCTGTGTTACACATTACAGCCACATTGCTGCTGGTTTGTTTATTTATATGATTTTTTTAAATTTATTTATTTATTTTTTTACATAATTAATAGTGAAAGGACGATCGTTGCTGTGAACCAATCAGAGCGAGCAGATGATGTTAGACCCGCCTTCTAAGTGTTTGCAGCTATGTCACAGGTTGATAACACAACAATAACCTTTTAAATAACTGATAACTAGTTTTCTGGTGTCAGCAGCATTTCCTGAAGCATTTGTATTATTGATATTATAATCTGCAGCATCAGGGAGTGTGCTTGTGAAATACTTTTTTTTTTTTTACTTTTACTTAAGTGAAAAGGTTGATGTGGTACTTTGACTTTTACTAGAGTATATATTTGTCTGTTTATTTGTACTTTTACTGAAGTAAAATGTGTTTTCTGGTTCATTAGTGTTGATTGCTGCCTCATTATCTGTCTCTGTACTGACTGTCAGAATGTAAACAGACACGTAATTATGAGTATTTTATCACGTTTTTATGACCCTGTTATTTTATTGTATTTTTTATGAGCATCTCATTTTGCTACTAGACAAATTAATTTTCTTTAGAGGATTAATAATAATAATAAAAATCTCTCTATCATTCTAATAAAACACAAACAATTGGTAAGTCCACTGCCTGTGAGCTTCCAGGTAACGTTAGGTGTTGTTGGTACAACAGTCCTGTCATCAGAGGTGATTTTTGCCCTATGTTGTGTCTGTATCTCTGGCTGTATACAGGCAGAGTTTATAATGAATATTTTTAATGTCAGTGGTCCGAGCTGCTGCTGCTTCTGGTATCCAGAGTAGAGACAACCTGACTGAAGACAGAGCGGCTGGCTGCCAAAGACGAAACAAAAAACTCAACAATTTGCATTTTGCTGATGTGTACTAAGAATATCTGACAGAAGAGGTGGAGGGTTTTACACCAGGGCATTTCAACCTGACACATGGACTCAAACACTGACCTCTGTGACAAGGCGCTCTGTTCGTAGTGTGATAAAATACTGCAGACGTCAGATCTCTATTTTTAGTTGTAGGTTTCTTATTCTTTGAGGTTTTTCCTCCTCTGTTATTTTAACAGTGTGAATAAGGTTGAGAAGGGGGAGTAATATGATTGACATGTTTACTCATGTCCCAGTATTTGTTCAGGAAAGCAATAAATAATAATTAGAGATGTTTGATCTGCCTGCATCATGAAGCTGCATCAGTAGAGTTGGTGCCGTTAATGACATTTACAGTTGTGATGTCTGATAAAATGTATGAACTGTTACTATATGAGAAATATACTGATGGCCACTAGATGCTGGCTCCAACTGACTTCAATCAATAATCCTAATTTTTATTCATAAAATATTCAGTCAATAGATTTTTTCCACAAGTCATTCGATGTCATAAGTTAAAGTCAATTCGTAATACTGATCTGGTGGTTCATCTGAAAATCATTTCATACTGAGAGAAGATTTAGGGGCGTGGCTAGGTTGATTGACAGGTCTGTTCTCCAATGATTAACAAGTGTTGGCAGCTCATTCTCCAGTGACCTACTGTCTCAAACACGTTGGACAGTGTCCTCAGGTTCAAGTTTCAGACCCACCTCCTCACTCCTCGCTACGTATCCAAATATGGGCACCAAAAAAACAAGGTAAATGCCAAACTCCTGGCTTCAAAATGACAGTCCATACACCAACAGGAGCCGTCACAGTGACTATGACCATTTGTAAAATACCTAATTCACCCAAAGATCACACGATGGGACCTTATCTGTAAACCCCCCCCCAAAAAACCCCTGAAATTCCAGAATCAAATCAAATCAAATCAAATCAAATCAAATCAAATCAAATCAAATCAAGCTTTCTTTATATAGCACTTTTCGTACAAAGAAATTGTAATACAAAGTGCTTAACATTATAAACAATTAAAACAAATCATGAAGCCCACCCAGCATCCCAACCCTCACCCAACCACCCGACTGCCACCCAGACCAGAATTACACATTTTCAGCCAGCTTGGCACACGCACTGCACCACAAGCACAGGCACACCCCCACAATGCACACACTGGTGAGAGAGGTTTGAGAAAAAAGGATGCTTGCAAATGTTTCACCACCAGAGGGCACTGGTGATCAGTCTACAGCAACAGTACAACTGGATTATGCCTTGGTGGATGTTTGTGCTCTCTAGTTTATTTTATTTTTGATGATCATGTCATTATCTGCACAGCAACAGGTGACATCACAGTGACTAAATCCAGCTCTTACATACAGTGTATGTCTGAAACCAAGCTCACCACTTATTTCGTGTTTTACTCTGTTGTTGCTCTGAATCTTGTACTAGATGTAAGTTGTTAAGGTTGACAGGTGGATGTCATCAGGTTGTGGCCAGAAACAGAAATCAAATCCAAAATCTATTTATGGCCCAGCGTCTAGTAGTTGCTTGCCAGTTTTATTGTGAAGCTGAAGGTAATGAGTCAAAGTGAAATCCCTCTGTGGGAGTGTCAGACAGGGTGAGAGCAGAGGAGATTGACAGATGAAATCCACAGTAAGAACCAGAACGGCTGAGTTGTGACGCGTAAAGCTCATCAGCAGTGGCAGATTCAGTGCAGATGTGGGAGGCCGGAGGGAGCGGCCGTGTTAATTATGAAACATTCGGGGGAAAGAGTGTGTTCACTTTCACACACACACACACACACTTTCAACACACGCAGCTCGGGTGTTACAATGAAGAAGCTCAGGCTAAGAAAACCAGCAGCTTCGTACAGAACCACATGTGATGTGGGTTTTTGTTTGTATGAGCAGTTTCAGCTTCATGAAAATATATTTAAAAACCAACTCCGGCTTCGCAGCTTTGTTCATTTATTTACACTCTTCACCAGCAGGGGGGCTGAGCAGTGACCAAAACAAGAAATCAAGAATTTAAAAGTTGTTTACTTTCCCTCACATCAACACAAAGATGCAAAGAAATGTGGCTGTGAGTGAGCAGAGGAAAACGCAAAATATCGTGGGTGTCGACTTTCAGTTTGCATTTTTGTTTTTAATATTTGAATATGCATCAATGCATTTGCATCATCACTGACAGGTGTGGAGTCTGTCTGCAGAACATAGTGTATATGCGCTGTTGATGCTCCTCTTTGTGACATTGTCGCATAAAAATTTGTCACACATTGTTGTTCATAAAAATTCAATGTGTGCAGTACATTCAGGGTTTATGAGCTGTCACTTTGAAGCCAGGAGTTTGGCATTCGAATGTCACCATGTTGATTGTTGGGAGCCAGAAGTGACCATATCTGGATATGAATGGAGGAGTGAGGAGGCGTTCACCGGTTAATGGGCCTTGTTGAAGCCAATAATGTGATAACAGTCGATAACGTAATAAATTTGCCTTTTTTGAAATGTAATAGGCCAATAATGTAATAACTGGTCAATAACGTAATAAAAGTCCTGAACCGATAACGTAATATCTGTTGGCCAATAACGTAATGATTTATTACGTCAAAACCGGGCAAATTTATTACATTATCGGCTGTTGTTACGTTATCGGCTGTTGTTACATTATTGGCTTCAACAAGCCTCCAAACCACAGGTAAATCACTGGAGACCAGACCTGTCAATCAAACTAGCCACGCCCCTAAATCCTCCTCAGCTTAATATCTCCTTAATGATGAAAGGATTTTCAGATGGACCAGATGACTGAGAAGAAGAATTAAGTTTAGAAAAAATGTATTGACTGAGTTTTTCATTATTGAGGATTTGAATTTTTGAGGATTAAGATTTTTTTGGACCCAACATTTAGTGGAAGTCAGTGGTATTGCACTTTTTTTGGCTTTACTTCTGAGACCTGAGAGTCTGTGCTTGCACCATAGTTTCTGTGTTATTGCTTTCACGATAAATCAACCTGAAGAAGTGTAGCTAAACAACTAAAATACTCTGTAGATACAAAGGGTCAGCGTAACCTGGTGCTGGATTTTTGTGTTCACACGCTGTAAAGTTGTATATCACTGACTGTATGATTTCATCACAACTAAAAACTGAGCACATCCAGCTGTGTGTGTGTGTGTGTGTGCTTCTTAAATCCTGCAGCAGCTGACACCGCCGCAGGTCCTTTGCCCTTTTTTTCTCCTCTTTGTTAGAGGAGCCTGTTGCCATAGTGATGCCTCCACGGTGACAGTGCCTCTGGCGCCCGGCGATTTGTCTGGCAGGTTGCCGTGCGAAGGCCACAGGCTCATGTGAAGACCGAAGATAGCTCTCTGCGATCATAACCCTCAACCATCTGCACGACCGCGTAGATAATTCAATTTAAGAGTTTGGTTGCTAGGAAACAGCTTGGGTCCAGTTTTCTGTTTTTGCTGTTGACATTTACCAAACAAGGACAAAATGACTGGACTGATTAATGTTCATATTCAAACAGCGAGTTAGCCTGAAATGCATTTAATTAATTAGTAGAAATTAAATTCTCCCAGCATCCAAATCTGTAATGGGACTCTTCTTCATGTGTCTGAGATCATTTGAGGTAGTACTGACTGCTCTGGGAATCACTGCAGAATAAATACACACAGTGTGGTTACGTAACATGTCACTTATCTATTTTAACAGACACAGTTGGCAGGAGCTGTACATTGTAGCAGCATTTGTTTTGTGTGTTTTCAGAAATGACTGTTATGTAGAGTGGATTGTAAAAATGTTTTGTCTTCAGCAGGTGGTTTTATGTTCATGGTTTTTTTTACTCGTAAATTTTATGTCTATGTTAAATATAGATGGAGTGTTGAGTCATTTTCAGTCAACATAAAAACTGCGTCGTGTCTTTCACGTTGAACAGAATAAATTCAGCAGTTTATAAATTTGCTGGTCAGTTTATTTTAACACCTTTTATCCACAGTTTTTGATATTTTCCTGTAAATATCTTCATCTTAGTTAACTACTGTTAGCTGTGTAAGTGGAAACATTCTCACAAATACTTTAATGTCCAGGATTCACACTTTAAAGGGACATACCACAGACTGTGTAGAGTGCACAATGATACCTTTTAGTTTGTGGATCCCCATTTTGAAGCCAGGAAATTGGCATCAAACCCTCCGCCATGTTGGTTTTTGGAGCCAGAGGTGACCATATTTGGATATGTAGGGAGGAGTGAGATAGTGGGTCTGACCTTTGAACCTGAGGACACTGTCCAATGTGTGAGGCTCTAAGATCTGAGTCTGTCTGTGTCAGATGGACCATCAGATCACTAATAAGAACTTCAGGTGAGTATTTCAGGACTAAAAATGAAGATTTTTTAAAAGTTAGTTGCAGCCAGCATCTAGTGGCTGTCGGGTGTATTGCACATTGGCATTATTTCTGAGACCAAGCTGCTTTGCCAATTTCCATAAACACTCATTACACCCAGTTTGCTAAAGTCGTGTGGGTTCCCAGCTCTGATACATCGAGTCATGGTCTCCACAGACCTCTGAGGGTTTGCTGTGGTATCAGGCACCAAGACGTTACCAGCAGATGCTTTAAGTCCTGGATGTTGTGAGGCGGGACCTCCACAGATCGTTTTCCCAAACATCCCACAGGTGATGGATCGGACTGAGATTTGAGCAACACGTCAGTCACCACCTAGTGACACCTCTGATGAAGAGGGAAGTCTGTCGTCGAAACATGTGAGGTATGTTTGACAGATTACATGTCAGATAATAGAAGAAAACAAACTATTATGAACATAGGCACTATGAACTTTATTGGATTAATATATTAATGTGAAACTGTCATATCTGAAACACTGTACGCATTTGTTCAATTTGTAAAACTCCAACCACTTATATTTCATGATGCTTCTCTTGTTTGTAGTTGCACCAGATACACTGACAATAGCTTAAATTAACCATTTAAATGAAGTTACATTTTCATAACTTTTTCACAACTTTAAAAGTGTAAAGTTCCTTTTAAATATCTTAATTCTTTATTCATATTCAATACATATACACAGCATGAGCTTGGCAGACTAACTGAATACACCTGGTTTAAGTAAATGGAGTAGTACACATAGAATATTTAATACCTGCAGTATTTCATATGCACAAGAACGCTGACTCTGTAAAATACTGTTTCAATAAGTCGATATTGCAAACCTCAGTCGTTTTCTATGTTTCAGATTCATGTGTGGTCATGCATGTTTTCACAGCTGACATTTCACTGCTGTGTGTGCATGCTCATGAGGGCATGAATGTTGCCTCAGTGTGTGTGTGTTTTTGCACATTGCACTGACAGTCTACATTGTGAAAGCTGTTTGTGTGTGTGTGTGTGTGTGTGTGTGTGCTTATGTGCCAATAAGTGTGTGTGAGTGTCATAAAAAATGGAAAAGGCTAAAGTAGGACAGCGGTTCACAGCACCACGGGAGCTGGAGGAGTGAAGGAGCCTCCTCCCTTCTCTTCCTCTTCTCCTCTTCTTTTGTCTCCTCTCCCACATCTCCTCACAGCCATTGTGTCTTCACTGTCCTTTGTCTGACGCTCGCAGAGGTACAGTGACAGACAAGGACGAGAAACTACACCATTGTTTAAATGCAAACTGTGACAGTGAACACTACAATCATAAATAAAAGCACAATGTACTGACTCGGGGTTTGTTCCTCTGCTCTCCAGTTGGGGGTGTGGGGGGTTAGTTACAGTGCATCACCTGTACTGATACAATCATTGACGACTGAGATACACCTGCAGCAGGCGCCCACGACCAACACAGTTGTCTTCTTTGTGCAATGAAGTTTAACTGAAAGTAAGAGTGAAGTCAATATGAGCAATGGCTACAATAAATTGGCAATTAAAAATAATAAGTGGCTCACATATGAGGAGAATTACAGTAAAGAACTTGCACAGTTTTGCCCATGTGTTTTCTGTGGCCACATTACAGACAAGTTTCTAACAGCCATTTGGATGTCTTGTGTTTTTAAAACTACATGAAGCAAGAATTGGTATTTTTTGTGACTGATGTTTGGATGGTTTCAGGGTCTGATTCAGTCAAAACGAGCTAATACATCCAAACATTAAGAAGATGCAACATAAAGACACAGCAAACCTAATCCTAATAAAGTGCTGGTGATGGTGTCTGATCAACCAAGATACACAGCACCTGAGTATGTGTGAGGAGAGTGGTGAATAAAAGCAAGAAGGTTGTTAGAGCCTGATATGTAACAATGACCTGAAATGTAGCAATGACCCAAATTGTTATAAAAAAAAAAAAAAATGTAATAAAACCTGAAATGTAATAAATGGTCGATAATGTAAAAAAAATGCAGAGCCTGAAATGTAACTAAAAAAAAAGGTAATAAAACCCAAAAATGTAATAACTGGTTAATAATGTAACAATTGCTGAATCTAAAAAGTAACAACTTTGCCCAAAATACCACAACTTCTTACATTTTGGGTCCATTATTATATTTTGGGTTTTATTACATTTTTTTATTACACTTCAAGCTCAGGGGGCAGCACGGTGGTGAAGTGGTTAGCACTTGCGCCTCACAGCAAGAAGGTTCGGGGTTCGAATCTTGGCTCGTGGAGTTTGTGTGGAGTCATGCGTGGGTTTTCCTCCCACAGTCCAAAGACATGCTTGTTCGGTGAATTGATTAATCTAAAATTGACCATAGGTGTGAATGGTTGTTTGTCTGTGTGTTAGCCCTGTGATAGGCTGGCAACCTGTCCAGGGTGGACCCCGCCTCCTGCCCAATGACAGCTGGGATAGGCTCCAGCAGACCCCTGTGATCCAAGTGTGGACAAAGCAGGTATAGATGATGACTGACTGGCTGACTTCAAGCTCAGCACTTTTGTTACATTATCAACCAGTTGTTACATTTTGGGGTTATTAAATTTTTTTAATAACAATTCAGGACGTTGTTACATTTTAAGTAGGTGTTACATGTTGGGCTCTAACAGGCATCCATCTCATAAAAGTACAACTGTCCACTGAAAGTATTTAAAAGCTCATCACAGCAGCAGAGTTGTGAGTCCACTGTAAAAAGGTCCTGTCACTGCGAATACATTTACCAACAAATATTTGGCTTTGAAAAACACTGGATTGACATAAACAAATATTAACATGCAAAGTTTAGACATATTTTGCACCATTAGGAGCAGCTGTGGTTGCAGTAGGACAGGCTGAAAACCTGCCTGATGGTCCAGTATAGACCTCATCATGTATTACCTGGCTCAGTGTCAGGCTGCTCTTTGAACTGCAGGCTCCACAGGAAAATGAGAAAGGAGTAAATAAGGAGTAAATGGTCAGTGTGGTGTGTGTAAGTGTGAGACTGTATCTGCTTATTGAGGAAGTTGGAGTTAATATTTTGGGGACACTTGGCTGGGAGGGGTTGATTATGAAGTGGGGGGACAAACAGTTTATTTCTGCTCTGTTTAGCGAACATAGAGGTTGGGAATAGAAGAGAGAAAACTGAAGAAATGAGGCAAAAAAATCAGTGTGAATGGAGGGACGCTGAGGGAAAATGTAAATAATATAAAAATATATAAATAAATAAAAGTCTGAAACGTCGTGTAGTTGTATAAAAGGTGAAGTGAAGTCTGTGATGGTTGAAATGATGGACATTGTTAGACATCTCAGACTGAGGCTGTGTCCAAGATCACTCATCACCTCCTGCCTGTATTAGAGACAGTTTACTCAATTTTACTTATCATCATCATTTTGTGTCATCACCATCAGCGGCTCAGTCCCGCAGCGGCCATCTTCAAAGCAGCTCTGTGGGATGAAAAGCAATAAGTCACACACTTTTTTAACTTCACTGTGAAATTTTTGAGGGTATGAATAAAATAATAATAAGTGTTGCTCCATTTGTTGCCTCATGTATGTAAAGATATTCCAACAGTAACAACTTGGTAAACACATGTAGTTGACAAATGTGTAGTTTTATGTATGTGTAGTTGTACTCAGTATAATATACAACTGACAAAATTAGTATTTAAAATTGAACTGGCTCATTATTATCACTCAGCAGCTGTGACAGAGGAAGGTGATAACAAAGGTTTGTGCTTCAAAAAAAGAGAATTTATTAACATTAAATCAAATACATAATGTTACTCTGCCAGTCACAGGAGTGGTGGAGATTTTTATTGGACAGAGTACATCAGTGTGTATTTCATTGTATTTCATTCAGCACCTGCAAAACTCACAAAAAATAGAAACAGGGAGGAAACAGGGCCCCCTGGTGCCCAGGTGGAGTCACTGCCACATAGATCAGTGACTTTATCCAGCCAGAAATAATCTACCATTAGTTTACTCTGCTTCAATAGAGTTTACATCTAGCATTACCAGTGCTTATCTCCATCCAGGATATCATCCATGCTCTGCACTTTGTTCCTCTTTTAGTGATGTTTCAGCATAAATTCTCAGTGAACAATACCACATGTCTGTGGTTTATGTTTGCTCTGATACACAATCTTGCGACATTTGTCATCTGACTGTAAGTTATATTGAGATTTGTTAGGTTGTCCACCAGCAGGATGTCCTGTGGTTACTCTTTTGTTGTGTGGTGGATGGACTCAGGTGTTGGGTTTGTGCTCCTCTCTGACTGTCAACGACCAGAATCTGCTGCCACTCTTTAAGTGTGTGACCAGTTTAATGGGCAGTGACATGTGCAGTATTTATTTTTGTAATATGTAGAACTCAGTTATTTTGTTACCTTAAACTTGCAGAGCTGAACATTGTGTCTCTGGCAGTGAAAGTAACTACACAAACACTACTGATGTGCACTTTTGACCCATGCTTCATGGCAATGGTTCCTCCTTTGTTCAGCTCTAAACAACCAGACACACAAAGCATCTAAAATGCTGCTGCTCCAGCTGGTGAATGTCACCACAGACACCAGATTTAAAGCTGTAATGAAATGACTTTATGAGGATCTAACTTCTGTTTTGTGATGTATCTCTGGCAAAGACAGGATCTGTGGGTGGGACAAAGAGCTTGGAGAAATTTGATTGGACCATTATAACACAACGAAACAGCATAGCTACTGGATAACCTGTATAGTATGTTACTATAATACACTACTGATTACTACTACTACTACTCTCTGTCAGTGTTTTGTTGTGGTTATCTGGACTGTACCAAACAGCAGACTGACAGGTGGATGGAGTGATGCTATTGGTTGAAATGGATCTGGGCAAGATGATGAAAGTCACATGATGGATGGATGGAAGGATGGATAGATAGATTGATAGATAGATGATAGATAGATAGATAGATATATATATAGATAGATAGATAGATAGATAGATAGATAGATAGATAGATAGATAGATAGATAGATAGATAGATGGATAGATGGATGGATGGTAGATGGATGGATGGATAGATAGATAGACAGGCAGACAGACAGACAGACGGATAGACGGATAGACGGATAGATAGATAGATAGATAGATAGATAGATAGATAGATAGATAGATAGATAGATGGATGATAGATGGATGGATGGTAGATGGATAGATAGATACATAGATAGACAGACAGACGGATAGACAGATAGACTGATAGATCGATAGATGGATAGACAGATAGATAGACAGATAGATAGATAGATAGACAGGCAGACAGACAGACAGACGGATAGATAGATAGATAGATAGATAGATAGATAGATAGATAGATAGATAGATAGATAGATGGATAGATGGATGGATGGTAGATGGATGGATGGATAGATAGATAGACAGGTAGACAGACAGACAGACGGATAGACGGATAGACGGATAGATAGATAGATAGATAGATAGATGGATGATAGATGGATGGATGGTAGATGGATAGATAGATACATAGATAGATAGATAGATAGATAGATAGATAGATAGATGGATGATAGATGGATGGATGGTAGATGATAGATAGATACATAGATAGACAGACAGACGGATAGACAGATAGACTGATAGATCGATAGACGGATAG
>OOFC01008437.1:2019-41733 GCA_900323345.1 Pseudochromis fuscus
AGAAAGTCCTGAGGGTGCTTATTATGCTGTGGGTGTATAACTATACACCCGACACTGTGCACCTCATTTGGGAGACCAAAGAGTTCAAAGCCCTCCCCTCCCCTCCCTTTTTTTATTTTTTATTTTTTTTATTTTAGCAGAGCCCCTCCCCTGTTCTATGCGGGGTGTCAGCTGTGATGGCCTATTGACATGTTAATGCAATGTTAATGTATTCTAATAGATAATCTCGCCTGATCACAGCCGCTTTTGGCTCACCCAGTCTGTGTGTGTTGAATTGCAGTGACACCCCTACACCCATCAATTTCACTGTTGTCCTCCTTTCCCCAGTAGTCGCACTCCTACTGGGAGGAGTGGCAGCAGTTTTATCAAAGCACGATGGCCTGATTATATCTGGTTTCTGTTTATTTGCGTGGCAGTCAATGCACCCTGCACCCCGTTCTTATGTCATCCGTCTTGCTTTTGTTTGATTTGTTCGCAGAAATTGTTGTAATCCCACTTCCATTTCGGTTGTTTACTTTGCCACAGATCTATTGAGGAGCCATCAGATTTGCAGTAGTTTTTAGGTCACGTCTACTGCAGGTCATGAAAAAATCATCTGATGACTATCACGCCTCTCTGGATGGTTTATTTAGCTCCAGTAAATCAGAGACCGGGCTAAGCAGCAGAGAAAGAGAGCTCAGCTGGTTGTGAGAGAGAAGAGTGCAGCTTGATGCATATTAGAGTTCAGCGGCCCTCCCCGCGGCCTGGGAGCTCCAGTAACAGCATAATACACACTATGTAGGTCAGAGACGCTGCAGTGCTCCACTTCCCCAGCCCAGTGAAACTGACAGGCTGGAACGCCACTGGCGGTCTGCTGGGACGGAAGGATGAGAGGCTTTTTTCCCTCCCCGCTCTTCTTTTCTTCATCCCCCTCCCCCACCACCTCTCGACTCCCATGTTTCCTCTTCCTTACTCTCGCTCCTGCTCCCTCCTGTCTCTTTGTGCCGTTTTCATGCATGCTTCCTGACTGTATGTATGAATGTATCTACGTATGCACGTTTGGGTTTGGACTCTTATGTAATGCGACAGTACTCTTTGTCTAATGGGTCGGTATTCTACCCTGCTGTGCCCAGACCGTGTTGACCTGCCCACTGTGCATCAGTGCCTCCTGACAGCTATCTAGCCCTGTGGTCATCTCTGTGGCCATGTCACAGCCTTCAACTATCTCATTACTCCTGTGTCCTCGCTGCAAGCTCCTACATGGTCTCTGTGCACCAGCTAACAGTTGGTGCTAAGAATATCCCGTCACATGCTCCCAACATGTGATATATAGGGAAAGCACTTTCATCCATTCAGCATCTTGTCTGTTCTGCAGCAGTCCTGATATTACATTTATTGTCTCTATGCGCTGTGTTTTAATGCCGTTTTTGTCTCCTTCCCCCTCCCATTGTTTGTCCTTGTTTTTCACTCTGCAGGATGCTGTTTTGTAACTTTTTATACAAGAAAAGCTGCACTGGAGGCCCAGAATGCACTGCACAACATAAAGACCTTAAGTGGGGTGAGTAAGCACAGCATGGGCTGCTTTTAGCTGCTTGAGCCCCTCTACATCCCCGGTGCAGGCTGTTAGCTGTATGCTGGCCGATAATGAGCTCTCGGTTCACTGAACGCCTGTCTGGCCTGAGAAATATCTCAGCTCCCACTATCACTAACCACAACAATGAGAACTGCCCTGAACCTCAACACACCGAATTGATAAGCTGACCCAGCACACTCTCTCACACACACATGCAGGTATCAGGTAAAGTGTGCTTGACCAGGCAGCAGGTTATTCACTGAGGCACAGGACCCGATCGCAACAAAGTGGAACAAATTATTAATGCTTGTCTTCATGAATCATTGATGCACATCTACATTTTTATTTCCCAAACTTAGAGGTATAAAAGGAGGCGAGTGAAGTCTCTTTAACAATGAAGCCTGGTGAGACTGAGTGCGGTCTCTTAATTCAACACCTGATTTATCTAGTGAGATTAAAATGCAGTCAACTGGAATAAGTGCAATGGCTTGTTAAACCTCTACAAATCTGTCTTGCTTATACATCACTCTAAATTACTCTCCTTCCAATCAATTAAATCCATACATAACAACTCCAGCTGTCAATTCAATCAATGGCCCAGTCTATGGGGAAAAGGAGCCACTGTCAGTGAGGTTACAGGTAAATATTGAACTGGGTTGACAAATGAGTCTAGCAGCCTAAGTATACAGTCCTGACTCTCTCACTGGAAGACTATCAATCAGCCAGACATTTCAAATAAAGTGTGGTCTAACAGCTCAGCTCCCAAATCCCAATCCTACTGTTACTGGCATTGACTGCAGGTGACTGAGTTTGGTTTGCGTGACAGTGGAAAAGCTTGTTTCCCTGTTTCTGTTTTCTCTCCCTTCTGTGCCTCTCTCTCCTTGGTCAGTGACGCTAGCCAGTCCCCATACTGAGCAGGCCATCTGTCTGCTTCTCTTTAGTGCTTGTCAAAAACAAACCCACCACTTTTCATAAATACAACCTGCTCAGCCATCTCATGACTAGATTTCTTTCTCTCTCTCTTTTTTTTTTTTTAACGTCACATGGCATTTAAATGTGCTTTAGGTATATTCACTTTATGTTTTGGGTCTTCCTGGACAAAAGTGTTGATTAAATAGCATGAAAATGACGGATCCCGTCTCACACTGCAAGCATGGGAATGAGTGTCATGTTCAGAGAGGCTGACTGAAATTGTATTTTTCACAGCTCTGATTTGCCACACCTTGTTTTATTTGTTATGTGACACGGCGTGTAGCATTATCCCAATAACAAACTCACTGTACATTTGAAAGCACTACCGAAGCAGCTTGCTCGTCAACCATCTCCCTAAAATTATTGGAAAGAAGATGAAGGATGTTGACAGGAAGAATCGATAAGTTTAATCACAAGTCTACTCCACAGCGAGAAGTGAAATTGGATACTGGAGAATTTGATCCCTTCCAGCAGCTCACAGACACTTCCTTCTGAATCTGGCAGTGGTGAGGGATGACACTCTTAAAACAAGAGAGCAAAACAATGGGCAGGGAGAAATGCTTAAAGATGGGAAGAAGCGTGTGAAGATATTAGACCCTTGTGATGAGGGATAACGAGGCCAGACACCCGTATAGCTTATAATAATGGCAGAAGCAGCGTTGATGATTGTCTTACTTCCATTTCTTGTTTTTCTAGATGCATCATCCTATCCAGATGAAACCCGCTGACAGTGAGAAAACTAGTGGTAAGTGGATTCATTTAAACTGTCGGGTGACACCAGGCCAAACATAATGGAGGATACAGAAATGGTGTCTGTTTAAGAAAAAAACTTTGAGGTGAGAGATTTAGCCAAGACAAATGGGGTGTGAGATTTTCAAAGAAGGTGTGGGCAAAAATGTGTGTCTGCTTAATTCCAATATGAAGGCCTGAGAGAGACTTTCTTCAGAGGACGTGCAGCAATCCACCATTTCTATACAGTGTGATGGTTTAGGAGGATTAAGGGCTTTAAAAGGCACAGAGAGGGGACGAGTAGAGCAGGTACAGTGGATGTGGAAGAGAGCACAAATGGATGATATAGTTTTATGTCTCGAGAAGTCGACACTGAGGGAAAACAAAGCTGAAAGTTGCAGAGATTTGTACAAGAGGCTGGCACTTTGAGTGAGAGGCAGAGAATGTGGCAGCACGACAAGGAGAGAGCTCGAACAAGAGAGGAAAAAAAAGAGGTGCAAGATTTAGCGCCTGATGTAACTGCTGCTTTCATAGCTCCATAATTGTTTGGGTTTAACTGAATAGCTGTTCTTTTTTTCATCCTTCTGCAGCGGTAGAAGACAGAAAACTCTTTATCGGAATGGTTTCAAAGAAATACGGCGAGAACGAGGTCAGAATGATGTTCTCGTCTTTCGGACAGATAGAAGAGTGCCGAATTCTCCGGGGACCAGATGGTCAGAGCAGAGGTAGGTGTGCTTTCTGCACAGGCACAGTGTTCTTGGCCTCACAACCGCCACCTTCAGCACAGCCGAGTACATATTCTCATCAAGTATTTATGCAGGCCCCTCCCTACTTCTTCATTTCAACCCCTCCACCCTCAAATCAAGTGCTATTCACCTCCAGTGGCACCCTTTCCATCCCCATAGTCTTTCCTCCCATCGCTGTGACACTCAGCCGCCACATCTCACAGTGAAGGGCCACTGCACTCGCTGTCCGGCACAATGGCCCGTTGCCTTGGCAACCGCTGGCTGCTGGTGTTCGTAGGCTCAGCTGGCAGGCGGCTCAGCTCGGCTCAGCTCCTCCTTTACCGCCTCCTTCATCACACTCTACAAAGGCTGGAATTAGCCTGTCGTCGCATCTCGCACATAGCTCTCTGCTGCATAAAGCCTCAGATAGGAGGCAGCACGGGGCTTCAGCGTTGATATGTACATATGATTAAACCCACCAGCAGAGATGGTTGGCCATGAATGTTTTTTTTTTTTTTTCTTTTTCTTTTTAATCTAGTAAATATTCGTAATGCAACTAGAATTTTAAATGGGCCTTTTAGCCTTTGATGTTTGTGGGCCTTACATATTTTAGCAAATCAAAGCCTTTTCCTTGTGTATTTCTGTGTGCATTTTATGTGTATAATCACATTGACTGTCTCACCATGACACCACATAGTCGAGCCTCTCTGGGTGGCAATTTAATCCGTCAATCACTGTGCTCATGTGACACGTGTTACTGTTCTCCTTGTTGTGTTCTTTCTCTGTGTGCTAACCAGTGAGGGTGGTTTCTGTGTGCTTGGGAGTTGCCATTCTCTGTACTGTAATGTCTTTTTTGGGGTTCATAACGAGTTGTCCAAACCTTTTGTCTTGTTTTGTTTCTTCTTGTCCCTCCCTCCCTCCTCCCCCCTCTCCTATTGTTCCCCCCCTACAGGCTGTGCGTTTGTCACATTTGCTACCAGGGCAATGGCACAGAATGCAATCAAAACCATGCATCACTCTCAAACTATGGAGGTACTGTACCCCTTAGCACCTATTTCTCATTTCCCCCTTTCCCCCTCATACATTTTGCTGCCCCCTTGTGTTGGAAAAATGAAGAACCTGTCCAAGCAGATGGCGTCCATTCATCACAGAGCATGAGTCATTTCCAAAACCACTCTTGCTAATTACAAAATTACATTGTCGTCTGCAGAATAATTGAATAAAACTTGAAACATTGCCTCTTACGTAGCTGCTGAATTCAGAGCTAACAGGACACAAAGATAATTGCTGTCATCTCTCATTTTGGGCTGAACTAAATGCATCTCATTTATTGATTCTGATAATATTTTAGAGCCGAGCCATTAGTCTGCCATTATCAGTCTATGTTTTGGACCACAGGGAAAAGAGCCCTCCCCATTAAATATAGGTTAACGAAAAATTAACCTAGACTGGAGCAGCCACCCTATTAGATTTCTTCAAAAACTGGGTCCGTGTTCTCATATAGCCAATGGAGTCTTTTGTGGAAGTAGAGCAGCAGTAATTTGACAGCTAGCAGGTCAGAGGCTCCCTAGTGAAGCATTAGACCAAGTCTAATTAGGAGTCCAACCAAACATAACACTCCTCCTACCAGATTAAACGCGGGCCCCAGTGGTGGCGCCACCTATTTACCCCCCATATCATGTCCTCCCCAATTCTCAGCTGCCGTGGGAGGTGCTGCTGTTGCAGAAGCCATTTTCCCTATCCAGCCTGGTCCCTGTCTGGCTCTCAACTCTCAAAATACTTTCGCGCCGCATGCCTCGTCCATGCGTCTGTCTGAACAATATGTGACTGTCTGTTTGCGAGATTCTGTGTATTGTAATGCAGTTTTCTTGATGTCTGCTGACATATCCTCGTTTGAATGTCTGTGGTTTTTTTTTGTTTTTTTTTTAAATGTTGTGTCCATCTGTTGTCTGCTTATGTGTAGACTTAGTCCAGCTTTTCAGAGTGCTAAAATGATTCACTGTCTGCAGCATTGTCCTGTGCCCCTTCTGGAATGTGGCCTGGCTCAGCTATGCATGGCAGATGTCCTCTGTGTGTTAGTTTTGATATGAATGCAACAGGCATACAACTATATTGAGGAATAGATAAAATTACGCCCTTTTTTTAAAGATTCCTTGCAACACCGTGTCCTTGCATTGGTAAATAAACCGCCTGTTCCTCAGTGTGCTATTGAACCGGTCTAACGTCTCTCTCCTCTTCACTGCTTCAGGGTTGTTCTTCACCTTTGGTGGTGAAGTTTGCCGACACGCAGAGAGATAAGGAGCAGCGGCGCCTGCAGCAACAGCTAGTGCAGCAAATTCAGCAGCTCAACAGCGCCTCCACCTGGGGAAACCTGACTGGGCTGGGAGGCCTCACTCCGCAGTACCTGGCTGTAAGTTTTACTCACACAGCCCAGATGAGCTGCATAATTACACGTGTGTTAACACATGGCACAGTTGTAGTGTCTGCAAAATGTGTTGATAGTTTAGCCATCTGTTGAATATTTGGGCTGCACAAAGTACAAGAGTAGGAGAAAACAGAACTACCTGACAAAGCAAAGTGATACTTGTAAGTCAATACATCAGATATGTAATAAAAATGTGGTCTTCATGAACTAATTTACATGGATGGTGTCAGGTAGCAGAGAGGCAGGAGCTTAATCTTTGAGCCTGTACTTTGTGTAGGTGTATTTGTTTTTACTTATTATCAACGGTGTTAGGTTTATTTATGAACCAGACTACACAGTCTCTGCAACAACAAAAAAAATAATTAATTAAAAGCACAGCAAAGGCTGTTGTGTTCTATGAAATCATGGTCATGTGATCCTGTCAGCAGCCATTTTGTGTGAAGGTGCAAAAAGGTTTTTGTGTGATTTGAAATGCAACACATCAGACCTGAACTCTAAACTGAATCTCTTTGGCTCAGAGTAGAAACATCTTCCCACTTAGCTTGTGTTCTGGCTAAAGGACGCTGACATGTGACTTGCATGTGCACTTTCTATTTCTGAGCCAAATCATGTGATCTAAACATGAACAGCCAAGTATCATATTTCTAGTGAGGAAGCAAAGGACATTGTCAAAAATGCACAAGCTTGTATTTATTAGATCCAAACATCACATTTTAATTCGAGGGCAAAAATGTTAGCAATCAAAAGAAATCTTGCAGCTATATTTAATTTGTGATTCATAAAGTGACAACAAGGGCAAAAATGAATATTTTCATATAAGATTTGTGTGTCCTGTGTTTGATTTTGTCTGTGTTTTCAGTTGCTCCAACAGGCTACATCTACCAGTAACCAAGGCAGTTTCAATGGTATTCAGAGGCTAGGAGGTGAGTTCATTCTGTCACATACTGAGCCCACTGCTATTAAGTCATGGTTTATAAACAGACAAGCTGCACTTTACATGCACTGTGTCTATATAGTCCCATAAACCACATTACTCTTTTAGATCAGTGCCAGGTTTTTAGTCAGTGCTGCTATTCTAGGCTTGTACAAGCTGCTGGAAGACAAGCAGCCCATCACCATGACTCTGCCAAATTAATATGAGGAAAAGGTGTTTTAGTCTGAAACAACAAACTATAGTTCCTCTATTTTTATATGCAAAATTATATTTTTTGGTAATACTACAACTATTACCGCCTTTTTAAAATGGGGTTGATAAATCAAAAGAACCCTCAAACCAGTGTGAATCTGCAATTAACAATTTGCTTTTAGTACATTAAATGTCAAAGTGACCAAATGTAATGATTTAATAGCAAAGCTGAAAATAAAAGATGAATTTTATCAAAGATGATTGTTTCATAAGGTGAAACAATAACTCGGGAGTTTAATGTAAATGAGGCAAAGGGAACAAAAACAGGACATCTTTAAGGTTTAAAATAGGATATGCTTTCAGGATTGTGCCAGCGATTAAAAACCATCAAAGACTCTTTGCAGTGACATGAGTATAAATTTGGACATCTTTGATACTCACCCCTGTTTCTTGGTGCTCTCAGGCGGTGTGAATCCACTTCAGTTGCAGAACTTGGCCACATTAGCTGCGGCTGCAGCTGCAGCCCAGAGTTCTGGCAGCCCGACTTCCACCAACACCCTGTCCACCAACAGTGCAGCCCTGGGAGCTCTGGCCAGTCCAGGTAGTTAAACACAAACATGAGCAGAATTTGTAGTATTACATGTACTCTGTGTACAGTACTGAGAACCCAGTGTGACTCAAACCCTGTGGCATTATCATTGTCCTTTAGTATTTTCACCTTGTCTGGTTTTAATTACTCCTTTCACCCTCTCTGTTATCTTTGTTTACCTTCACATGAAACATTGAAATGTAAAGTCTAAATAAGAGTTTTTCTCCCACTGAGGGATACATGTCAATTCTCCTGCTGCTCCTTTCCTCCTCTGCAAAACTCCCTCATCTGCTATTTGCCTAACAGCCCTCAGCCATTCCTCATTTATTTTATGGGAGTTAATCACCCACATATAAAATTTTTATGAGAGCCCCCATTTCCCTTTAATCTGTGTAAATATACGTTGGCTCAATCTCCCTAAGTTCAGCATATGGCTGCTTCGGTAATGACCTCTCCTCGTTACGAGACAGATTTTTAACTGCCCCTTCCCTGCAGTGTCATCCTCTCATAACTACAACAGTTTGTGGCAAAGACACCAGACGTTAAGGATGTTATGAGGTTTTTGAACATATGTCCGTTTTGTTGTCTTTCAACAGCTGGATCAGCAGCAGGGTCCAGTGCCGGTGCTGCCATGAGCACCCTGGCATCGCTGGGCACCCTGCAGGGTCTCACTGGGACCTCAATGGGCCTCAACAACCTTAACGCTCTCACCAGCAGCGTCAGTGGTGAGCATCTCTTTTCTAATGGCTGGATAAACGCTAACAAGAAATGTGAATGATTGCTAACAGTTAAGCATCGTCCTCAGTGCTTCATTAAACAACTGTGAACCACTGGAGGATTAAAAAAAAGATAAAAAAAAAACAAAAAAAAACCTTAAATAGCTCTGTAGCTGCTTGATGTGAAAGTAGCCTGAAAATACGTCAACATCCACACAGTGACCACCAAGTTCATATGTTAGAAACACACTCAAAGGTTGTGTAGGTGTAACTGATGGTGGCGAGGCAGTGTAACTGTCTGTGCATATGTAACGTGTTTTGTTGTTATGCTTGTAGGTATGGGGGCCATGAACGGTGGCCTGGGAGCCTCCATGGCCAACGGGTCAGCAGCCAGTTCCATGGACGCTCTGACTCAGGCCTACTCAGGGATGCAGCAGTACACAGCCTCGGCCCTGCCCTCCCTCTACAGCCAGTCTCTCCTGCAGCAGAGTATCGCTGGCAGTCAGAAGGAAGGTGAGCAGATCCCCAGCACACACCAACACCTGCCCACCACACACCTTACGCTGATGATGAACTTCTCTGTGTAAATTTGTATCTAACTTGAGTGTATGATTTTCTTACCAAATGGAGTAGGGCCAGAGGGCGCCAACCTGTTTATCTACCACCTGCCCCAGGAGTTTGGGGACCAGGATCTGCTGCAGATGTTCATGCCTTTCGGAAATGTGGTCTCTGCCAAAGTCTTCATCGACAAACAGACCAATCTGAGCAAGTGCTTTGGTAAGTGTGTTGACGCTGCTCGTTTCTTTAAGTCCTCTTGATGGAAATTAAAATATCTCGCCAAACTGGCACGTGGCGTGCACTGACTTGTGTTGCCAAACTGCCATTTGTGCATTTCTGTATTTTTACTGGTCTGCATTTTGAATAATGCTGAGTGAAAGCATTACACTGAATGCTTTCACCTCATTGACATCGTTTCCTCACATTTTTACATTTTCATATTCATTTTTGTAATGTAATGTAATGTGTGTGTATTCAACACATTGAACTGATTAGTTACTACTAATAATCATGTTTTACTTCAGTTTATTTAATGCAAAATGAGTGCAAGTTGGGATTACAATACAGTTAAGGAGGAAGACAATTAGGAAGTCCTCTCTGTTTTTTTTGTTTGTTTTTGCCACATCCAGCTTTTTTTTTGTTTTTTTTGTCAATATATGAAGGATTTGTTGTATATTAAGTTTGTGAGACTCTAGTGAAACCAGGAGCTTCTGGTCTTGCATTTAGTTTCTTCTAATGCAAAAAATATGCATCTAAAAAATATTTGAATCTTGGTGTTAACAGTAAATCATGTTTATTAATCCTGAATACACTTTGAGTAATGAACTATATATTTTGTTACTTTGCATTTGCATTTGCATTTACATTGCAGCATTTGTTTCTCCTTCGTCTTTCTTAGCAGCAGAGAAACATAAATAACTTTGAGGGTCTGGTGTAGAAGGCAACAAACTATTTTTTTTTACCTTGACTTCAGAAACATACATAAATAAAGCTTGTGACAGACAATAATTCACTTTTTTTTGTTGTTGTGTTGGTGTTAAGTGTCTGTTTAAGTGTTTGTAACTTGTGCCTCCACATTCTTGTTCTCAGGGTTCGTCAGCTATGACAATCCTGTGTCCGCACAAGCTGCCATCCAGGCCATGAACGGTTTCCAGATCGGGATGAAGAGGCTGAAGGTTCAGCTGAAGCGTTCCAAGAACGACAGCAAACCCTACTGATCCTAGCCCCGGGGCCTTCCCCCTCCCCAGCTCTAATGCTAGCACTGCTAGGGTAAGTTCACCCTCCAGCCAAGGTCACCACAGCAGAGACTCAGTGGGGCAGGGGGAAGGAGCCCACCACAGGAGGGAGACTCACCCTATTCCTAAAAAAAAAAAAAAATGGTTGCAATGATCTTTCCACATTTTGCTGTATTTCATTCCTGCGGTTTTATCATGTAATTTGAGTCGGATTAAATATTTTAATGTATATGATTATTTATGACTATCACTGGAGTCAGTGTTCGCTGGAGGTATTTTGTGTCACTGTAATTAGTGGAGAGCATCAGGTGTGTTTCCATGCCATTTCATTGCCTTCAGGTCAAGCTAGACAGGTTGACTAAGGATCAGTTGTGTTGAAGGGCTGAAGCCAGGCCACGTAGACCCCGAGCCCAGAGCTTCAACCTGTGTTTGGCTTTTTATGTGTAGTCCGTCTCATCCGTATCATCGTTAATGTGAAAATCTTTTGCACTGTAGATTCTTCAGGCTTTAGTCCCCCTCTTCTCCCCTCTGTCCCACCCCCCTCCCCCCTCCTCTCTGTGCTCTGTCATTATCTAAGCCATGTTGAGCTAGGCTACCTCTCCGTTTCTCTATTAACAACCTCTTCCAGTCATTCCATCCATCCTCCAAGTCTCCCACAAGGGACTGGCTCTAGATGGATCTCTTTGGGTGCCAAGTATACAGTCTGTGCATGTTGGAGTCTCTGCCATATGTCCCAGTGGTGTCACTTCCTTAAATCTGTGTATTGTTTTTGTGTGTCAGGAGAGGGGGGGGGTGTGTTTGACCCCACTGTCCGTACTGTATGTGGTGACTGGCATTATTTTTGTTGGTTTTTGTGCCTCATGGCTAAACGATTCTTGTGCTGTGCCCCTAACTTTCTCTTCTCCCCTCTTTGTTCTCTCTCTCTCTCTCTCTCTCTCTCTCCTCTCTCTCCCTCTTCCTTTCGTGTTTTTGTTCCTTTTTTAGAACAAATCTCCATGCCTGTTTGCTCATCATTAGCCTAGCATGTCTTCATGATGTTGAAAGCCAAGCCAAACTCCTGGCCTCATCATCCCACCATTGTCTGTGATGTCTCTCTAAGCTCGCCTGACCAATACCTGGCCACCCACTGACCTTGACCTTAGCTCAACCTGATTTTTCTGCATGTATATTCATTTTTTTTTTCTTTTGGCTTTTTCTGTATAGAAATGTGACAGGTGGGAGAGAGGTCAAGCAAATCAATGTGAAAACTTACCTACGTTGAATTCATTTAAGAGACCTTTTTGTTTGTTTGCGAATGTTTTAAAAACCTGTGGGATTTCTTATTTTTAATTTAGCTTTTTTTTTATGTTGCTTTCTTTTTACCTCTCTCAGTAAAGTTCACTTGAAAGTTGAATACAGGGATTGGCACACAGCTGTGCTATTTGGTGCCATTAGCAATATGTTGGCTTCTTTAAAACAAAAAAAAACCTGCTACAGACCACTTTCCAACACTTTTAAAAGTCTGACCAGTAAAATCCCTCTCAGTGCTCTGTAATGATCTCTACATTTTGCGGGCAGCATAAAGATTTACACCAAGGCTATTTAAAAATCTATTTTCTTTTCATTTACAAAAATATCCAGTGTATTTACCTTTTTTTGAACTATTGATGGCACAATAAAAGGTACATTTGCTCTGTTGAGAGAAATGACTACCTACATGAGTCAACTTTTTTAGAACTGATTCACAAATAGACAATCTGTGGTTTAAATGCACACTTAGATTACCTATATTTTATACCATTGAATCTATAGAAGTTTAACTAACAGAACCCAGGCAAAACTTTGGGTTTTTTGTAGATTATGTTGTAATGTCATCTGTGTTGGGGGAGGGGGGGTCTTCAGTGTATTACATTTTTAAAGAGGACTAAAAATCTGTTTGATCAGCATGACCGTTTGAGGGTCATTTCTAGTAAATTAAAACATGTTAAGTCAAGAATTCCTCTGCATTAATCGTAATTTTGACGTCTGGTTTGGAAAAAGTCTTTTCTTTTCTTTTCTTTTTTTTAAGGGTCACATTTTGAGGCTAATATTTTCTCCTGCGTTTAAAGAAGTGTTGAACTTCCATGGTACGTCTCGTTGACTTTCTGTGAATTTCTCATTTAACTAATTTAATTAATGGATGTTTCACTTTGGTTTAGTTTGGATGCCTCATGTCGAAAGATGATTCACAATGTCTGTTAATCATATAGATGCCAGACAATGTCTTTTTGTTTGTTCTTTGTTGTTAAAGTGCCCATGTGTCAAACTCGGTGTTTTTGAACTCACACAACTTTCTTTGCTGTAATATTTCCTAGTTTTTCTTTACACACACACACACACACACACACACCTGCGTACACACACAGCGACACACAAAACACTGTCTGTGGTTGCAAAATGTGGGAGCCCCTGAAGAAGAGATCTCTCGGACACAACACAACCTGTGGGTCTCTGCACATTTTAGACACACACGCTTGCTTTTTAGTTTAGTTTTAAGTGTTTTATTTTTTTTTGCTAATTGTTCTTTTAAGTGACTTCCAATGTCATTTCTTTTGTTAGTCGTACATGCTGCACAGCACATTAAATCTTCTAAATCCACCACACTAGTGTTGGTTTACAAATACATTCCATTTTTTCAGCACAAAGTTTACACTTTTTTTATCAGGGGTGGTATTTTGTCTGTTGTTCGACACATTGTTGAGACAACCCTGGTAAAAAATAACAACAACCACTTCACCCCACCCCCCCAAAGAAGGGTTCCCTAAAACTGCTTACCTGGTGGCGCTAAAGAGTTGTCAACTCAGGGTTTCTTTTTTGTGTGTGAAACGAGACACTCACACGGTATTACAACACAAAATGCACAATTATCACCATTTGACCTTTTTCAGTTTGGATTTGTTTTCTTTTCTCGAAACGCATAAATATTCCAAATAAATAAAGGAAAAAAAAAATAAAAGGAAAAGGTACCAAATTGGAAACAGTGCTCGAGGGGGGAGTGTTATAGTTTTGTAAGGAAATGTTAAGCACAATTGTGGGAGCTAATCACTTTTGCAGAATGTTGTGTGTGTGTGTGATTATGATCCCCGGATTTTCAAGGTACCACCGATTTTCTCTTTTAATATGGGCATGTGCTTTTTACAGTGTGTTTTTCTATCCAAATGCAATACAATATTCAAAGTGCCATATATATAAATATATACGTCTAGAAACTGCCTACACATTCTTATTAGGCCTTGGTTTAGAGATTGCTGCAGTTCGCCTTTTTTTTGTCTATTTATGCCAGTGTCATGAAAGCTCTTGTCACCTGCTAATGTTCCCCTTCTCCTCTCCCTACTCTGTGTGTTCAGTTATTGGTAAATGTGTATTGTGATGTACTCAATTTGAACAGTTGGTTTAAAAAAAATAATTGTAGATAAACAATAAACTTCCCTATACATTTGAAGGTTAAACGTCTTTCTTAGTGAGTGCGAACACGTGTACTGTAACACTTGGCGATACATTGGTGATCATTAGGGAGTTTCTTTTTGAATTTAGTAAAAAAAAAAAAAAAACAAGCTGAAGGTCAAGCATGGGTGCAATGTTAACATCTTTAAAAGGTGTGTCGAACACTGAAATGAAAGCAGGTCTGTGGTGAGACGGTGTATGGTGAAGTGTTACTGTGAATGAGGATTTTAAAAAAATAAAATTAAAAAAAAAAAAGCACAATGTACAGTCCACAGCAGTCCCAACAGGAACTCGACTCACTTCAGGGGCTTCCATCACAAATCCCGATCAAGCTCTAACAATCACTTTCTTTCTTCTGTTGTTTTACATATTCTGAAGTGCTATTTTTTGACAGTGTGGTAGCTTTGCATCTCTATAGATATTGTCCTGATCCAAAAGAAAAGCGAGAAAAAAAAAATCTTTTCCTGTGTTATTTTCTTGTCTGATAATCGGTAGGACTTTGTTCATGTTCCACCAATAATTTAATAGATGTTTTGTCTTGTCTTGATGAAAGCCAAAGTGAGTGCATCTTGATGTGATCTGTATTATACATACAATACAGTTTCTTTTCTGTTCAGTTAATAAATATCAAATTTTTGAATCTGGGTGGGATTTGAAAAAGAAAAAAAAAAGTGACGACATACACAGGCTGTCCAATTTCTACAACTGGTTGTTCATATGTATTTTGTACCAGTGAAGCTTTTTATATTGGAAATTAAAGGAAAAAAATCTATATTGGAAAAAAAAATTGTCTGGCCTCTCAATGTGGCCTCGCCTCGACCAGGTCTTGAGTTTGGCCTCTTTGTGGTGTCAAGCAATTTTTTTTTTGTTTGTTTGTTTTTTGCTTTTGCCTCTAAAAGATGCCTGATTTTGATTTTACTTGGATCTCTACATGTTCCTCACTTCGTTGATCAATTTCAGTTTTTTGGGGGGGTTGGGATCCTCTAAATCGTGGTAAGTTTCATGTTAGTATTTGTGCTGTCCACATAGTTTAATGGTCACCAGGATTTTTGACAACTTGTGTGGATAATTGTCTTAGTTGAAAAGTTAACTGTTTAGTTTGAGCCTTGCTTTTTACCTGTGTAGAGGTTTCTGTTTTTTCCCATAGCGGAGTGTGTAGCCAAAAGACTCTGTGTTCTTTTTTGGTCAATGTTTGTTTATGTGTGGTGTGTTTCTTTGCCTCTGTCTCCAAATTAAACCATTTCCCCTAATATGGACTGTGTGTCTTTGTGTGTTGTGCTTGTCCAGTGTTGTAAAGGCATTTTACAAACCACCCCCCCCTCCCCTCCCTCCCCCAGTGTGTCATGTCTCGCTAACTTGTTTCTCTTCGTTGTGCTTCTCTTTGCTTATTTCTGAGCTGAACCTGATGGAGGGGGAACCAGGTTTTATGTTTTATGTGAACTCCCAGCTGTCTGATGTTAGTGAGGTTTGTTTTTGGGGGTTTAATGATAAAACTCTCTACAACTCAGTTGGTTTTCAAGTGTCTGAAGCTGCATCCTAAACATTTGCGTCAAAAGGAGTAATAAACGCTGTCAATAGGAGAGAAATATAAGCTGTAAATACCTGCTGATAAATGATTAATACTGCTGCAGCTTAAATGATAAACCATTGTGATAATCTTTTCAAGCACAAATGGCAAACATTCACTCGAGCTTCTCAAATGAGGGCTGAAAACAAACATCTTTGTTCCCTTCCTTCTCAGCTCGTGTGATTGTTTGCTTCCATTTTAAATCATTGACTTGAATATTTTTTGACCGTTGCTTTGAGAAAAATGAGGCGTTTGAGTACATGCATCATTTCCTGACAATTAGAAATATTTATACTCTCAATTAAAACATTAGTAACTCACTTTCTGAATCAGAAATGTTACATCAGACTTCACTTGTGCTTTTGTCTTCGTCTGCAACGTTCCTGACGTCAATACCAAGTGTGAGGTTACATTGTGAGGGTTGTTCTCCTGCCTCTGCTGCATGACTCTGTCTGGTTCCCCCAGAATGCACCACTCACAATCAGTATCAAGACAACGGTAGCCCTGGCAGCATTGTAAGAAGTGTGTAACGCAGCACAGACAAAGAGCCTCACCCTTGCAACAAGACGCAGTGTGATCTGCAGGATTGCAAATCTGGTGTGGGAGGAGAAACTGGCATCTCTGCTTACTGTGCTCATTACAGCTTCACCCTCTGATACAGGATCAAGTCCAAGCTTCTCCATTTTTCCAACAGGTCCAGTACCAACAAATAAAATGTGGAAGAACATTTTAAAACACTGGGGACATGTATCTATTAGATGAGTGTGTGGGAGGATGCTGCAGGTATTTCCATGTTCTCAGTCATCAAAAACACACATTAGGATGTAAGTAGTCCCAGTGCTAAGACTTAATATGACTTCTGAAAGCCATATAAACTAACAGTTTCTTCATAGTGGCTCCAAGGGTCTTTTCGTAACCATAAAATCCAGAGTTGATATCAGGATATATTAAAAAAACATGGGAAAACATGGCACAATACCTCCACCCAGTGGTGGAGATCCTACAATAAACCAGAAAACAGCATCAGTTTCATATCTGTGTATGGATTAAAATCCTGACAATATGTGGAAATGCATATAGGCATCATGGCATTTTATATTTAAAAGGGTTGAAAATAATATCTTTACTTTAAATACACTTTTATATTTCTAATTTTAATTTTGCTTCTTTCTCTGGTTAAAAATTTGGAGATTCTTCCAGTTTTAAATTATTACAGTAATTCAATATTCCCAACTTGTCAATGGTAAAATGTTAAAAACACAACTGAGTGATCAGATGAAGTAATGAGTTTTTTGTTTCTATATCTACCTCACTGTGAATGAATGAAGAAATGCTTTATTTCGAACGTGTATAATGGTTATATGCTTATAGCATAAGCTTATTTTTTTCCCGACCCTTTTCTCCTCTACCCCGCCATTAACAATTAATTAATCATCTTCTTCATAACTGTAGATCATCCTGTGCTGAAACAAGGCCTCAGTGTCAGGATATCTCAACAAGCAGCAGGGTGGTGTGGCCCTGGCTTTAGATTTGATAACATTGTATTTTAAAAAGTAGTCTTGTTTCCTCTTAGACACTCATTCCAAACTGGGTGAGCTTTATTAGATATTGATTTTCCTATTTGTACAGATTGCACAATTTTAACACTAACTAAACCAATCAGGTTGTTTGTCAATGTGTTAGCCCTGCAATAGGCTGGCAACCTGTCCAGGGTGTACCCCGCCTCCTGTGGGGAGAAGCAGGTACAGAAGATGACTGACTGACTAAACCAATCAGTGACCCCTTTTGGAAATATCTGACTTAATCTGTCTGTCAACTTACTTATGCAAATCATCCTTTTAATGTGTGTAAATGGTGTTGAGACATAAAGTAACATTTTAGGAAAAATAATATCTAGAAAGGGGAAGATATGGAAAAATAAAAATGAGTCATCCAGATTTGGACAGTCCAGTGTTCTGTGATCCAGGATCAGGTAATCCATCTCAGGCTTGTGCTGGCTTTTCAAACTGACATAGGATTGGATCACTCAGACCCAGATTCTAACATTTAAAGATTACTAATCTTCTAAATAAGACACATCCCAGTGTAGCTACAGGCTCTGTAAAGAACAACAGGCAAAATAGACAATGTACTTTACTTTCCCTTTCGTTTTCATTTGAAGAGACCAGACACTGCACAACAAAACAACACAAAGATCCCTTCCACTTTGAAATAGTCTTTAAACCATCACACCTCTCATTCATTATTATGTATTATCCTCAAATACATTGTGCATATTTGTAAGGTGTTTTGCAAGATAAAATCCAATGTAATTACTAAAGTGATGAATTACAGTTAAAAGTAAATATGTTGCTTGTTACATATTATTTGTGGGAACAAACTCGCTTATTTTCTTATAATTGATCGTTTTAATACATGTATATTTAGGATGTCTACCACATCGAAATGTTGGGGGTGGTATTTGTTAGTTGTTTGACCAATTTGAAGGAAGAACTTCTGTTGGGATCATAATAATCCAGAGTTTTGGATCACAGGTATCACAGTCCTAGTGAAATGTTTTGAACAACACATACTGACAATCTGATCAAGTACCAAAAAAGACTCGGTTACATGATCTAATTCAGTTTCAGAAACATCTTTAATACAGCATGAAGCATTTAACTAACCGATTTTTCAAGATTTGATTCAAACCGATAACTAAAATCCGATGAGATTATTCCAGAACGAATAGACCGTGCAACTTGGAAAAAAATATCAGGAGGACCCTGAACGCAGCACAGTGGGTTGACTAGTCAGTGACACTTGTTGCGCTACGTCACTGACAGCACTTCAAAGTCTCGGGAATGATTTTTTAAATATTTATTGCTAGCTTAAAAATAACACAGCATTGCTCGGAAATGTGACATAATGTGCTACAATTAGAAATATATAGTTTTAAAACAACAACAACAACAAACATATAAAAAGTATCTTCATAACTGTTGTAAAACGAGTAGATGAACCGGAGCCAATGGGAAGACGGTTCGGCCTCTCCTCCCAGAACGTGCTCCTGTCGGCAGTATGGCCGCCGCCCGGTAGTGTGGTAGGTTGGTGTTAGTGTCACATGTGAGATTAAAGTATTAGAAGTATAAAACATGTCGGCCGTACTTTTCCTGAGGAGCTCGCTGAGCAGACTGCCGCCGTGCGTGGCCCGGCAGGTCGTGGGCTGCTCTTACCACACGGAGAGAGGCGTTTACGGATACAGACCCAAGCAGGTCGACAGGGAGCAGAAGCTGCAGAGCGACCGGATCGCTGCACTAAACCAAGGTCAGTGTGGGGTTCAGTTACAGGTTAACAACAGGCGACCAGACACAGTCACAGTACTGACAATGAAATGTGATTTACTTCCTGAATTTGCCTCATCGTGAGGTGAAATCTCTGGTTCGCTGTGGTTCTGGTGAGGTGCTTGTCGCATCCACTCGGAGTGGACTGATTGGTGTCGTGGCAGCTCATCTTTCATCCTGGGTTATGTTGTTTCTCTGCTCAGATCACGGCCTCGCTCGGCTGGTGGTGGCGTACAGAGAACATGGACATAAAGCTGCTAAAATAAACCCCTTACTGCCCCAACAGCCTGTGGCTGACACCGTCCCGGAGATAAACATGTTGACCGACACCTTAACAGGACCACTGAACACCTCGGGTGAGTCACAGCTGTGCGTGGAAACCTGCACAGATTCAGTCTACTGTTACAGAACCATGTAAATACACTGCTGTAATCTCACATTTGTTACAGGATAAACTTATCCTAATGGTGACACTACACAACATACAGAGCACATTGAACATGAAATGTGATCTGGCCCAAAAGTGTAAAGTCAAAGTGATTCTTCCATAAAAGTCACGTGTGCAAAACTTTATGAGTGAGTTTCATCAATAAAATGGATAAGTAAAGTATTTATTGTGCTGTAAAATTAGTTGGTGAGTCTTGCATTGTTTGATAAATAGTATCCATGCACGGTTGGGTAAGCCGCCATTTACAGATATGGAACAACTGTGAAGTAAATAGTCTCATTGTTATTGTTACAAAGTTATGTCAAGGTAATGCAGTGGAGTAAGATGTGCACATTATTGCTAATATTGCGACTCGTGACTCTTTCCCCAATTAGTGAAACAGTACTTTGTTTATTTTTCATTCATGCATCTACGTGTGCTTCTGTAGGTCTGCGGCACTTTGGAAAGTCTCAGGCTTCAGTAGAAGAGGTTCAGGCCTACTTGGAAGAGGCCTACTGTGGTCACCTGTCAGTGGAAACCAGCCAGCTGAGCACTCTGGAGGAGAGGGAGTGGTTCGCTGACCGCTTTGAGGAGCTAAAGAGACAGAGTTTCTCTCCGGAGGAGAGGAAGCAGCTTGCCAAGATCATGTTGGAGTCTCAGGTAGGTCCAGAGACTGTATATAGAAATGGACGAAGCAACTGGTGCAGGGGTGTCCAATCCTGGTCCTCGAGGACCACTATCCTGCATGTTTTAGACGTGTCCCTCTTCCAACACACCTGATTCAAATGATCAGCTCATCATCAAGCTCTGCAGAAGCCTGATAACAATCCTGATCATTTGAATCAGGTGTTAGAAGAAGGACACATCTAAAACAAGCAGGATAGCGGCCCTTGAGGACCAGGATTGGACACCACTAAGGTAGATGGACAGTGAAATGTTTTGGCTTTGGGAAAAAGTCATAAAACTGTGTTCACACCAAATACAAAGGCAGTTTTTGTCTTGTGTTATTCACGCAGCTCTGACGGACTGATTTTGGAGATTTCACCGTTCACTTTTTATGCTCAAGTTAAAACATTTCCAACTTGTACGGACACCGATTTGCACTTGTTTGCATCTACTTGCACTTACTTACTATGTGCTTTGCATTTGGTGTGAATTGGTGTTGAGTTTATTGAAAATCTACACACACATGCTGGATGATGATGTCCACAACGTGAGACAATTCAATGGAGATCAGACATGGATTATGCCTGATGGAGAGTTGTGCTCTCTGAGGACTTTGTAGGTAATATTGTTGTATTTCTCTCAGTACAATCCAGAGGGAAATATTGTCTCTTCACTCAAATAACAGCTGGACTTATTGTCAACTTAGAATATACAAAATGTAAACTGTTTACATTATTCCAAACCATCACCAAACCAAGCACATGCCGCGACATTTCAATGCTTTAGCAGTAGTCTCTGAAATCTTGACTCCACACATTTTTCTGTCTTTGTGTCATTACCCACGATGCAACCTGGAGATGTGGGAGCCTCCAGCTGCCAGTCTCAAGCAGAGATGAGGCAGGGCTTACAAAAAGAGAGGTAAGCTCAGTTCTTTCCACAGACTGTCTATGGTTCTTTCTTACTTCACAGATTATTTTCATTTCTAAACTTCAGCCCCAACAGACGCTGACTGAAGCGACATCGCTCCGCCAAAGACTTAACGCAACTTGTTTTGCAGTTGCAGCTGTGCTCCCCGAGACCTGTAAACACACGTCGACATGTAAAATCTCCCACATTGAGTGAACAACCTAAACACTTCCCCCACTTTTCTCCCATCCCAGCATCACCACTCTCTCAAATCCCATCGCCATATCCTCAAATGACCCCTCCGCATCTCTTGATCCCATCTCAATCCCACCTCTCTTGTCAGGTGATTGCTCTGCTTTAATCCACACAACTACAACTACTAGGGTCTAATCTGTCAGCCTGCCGCTCCTTCTGACGCACACCATTTTTTTTCGATCAGCCCCAACGAGTGGCCTAATCCCTGTTTATTAGCCCAGTTAACCTATATATAGCCTCGACATACGCACACACACGCGCCCGCTGCAAACGCAGGAAACAGCGAGGAACGACTGCTGTATTAATATTAAGCAGCTTAACTTGTGTAAGGGCCAATGTCTTTTTAAAATACCACGGAGGACTCAGAAGGGATTATATCAGCCAAACTGATTTATTATTTTTTTGCCTCATAGGGAGTAGGGAGGGGGGTGGAGAAGGAGGAAAGGGTGTAAAGATTGCTTTCAAGGTGTTTGTGGGAGTGGGAGTCCAGGAAGACAGCTGTGAAGCACACACACACACCAAAATGTCACTTTTGTCAAGTCTTGTGGTTTAACATAACTTAACTTACATGCATTTACTGTAGCCCCTGTGTGCATTTGTACAAACAATGGATTTTTTTTAAGCCACACAACCTTTGTTTTCTTTTTTTTTGTGCCAGAGCTGTCATGAAGGAGGCGTCACCATGAAAAATGAAAGCCACATCAGAGCAGTAATTGAGCTGCTTGGGGAATCAGATGCTTCTGCACCACTGTATAAAAGCAGGTTTTTGATCCCTTTAGACCATGTTCCCCTATTAAATGTTACAGTTTATAGAATCAAAATGTGACAGATGGAAACAAATTGTAACTTTTATCATTTGATTTCAGCACAAAAATATTTACAAAATGCACCACTGTGCTGAAAGTAGCCCAGAAAATTCCAAGGACACTTCCTGTGGTGAATCCACTCAGCGGTGATTAATAAGTCCTCCTTTTATTTAGTGTGTGTGTTTATTTTTGAAAACAATTGCCGCGTGTGTGAGTGTGTGTAAGCGCTGTTCGCTCCAAGCCTTCAAAATGGTGCAGTAGAGCAGGGCCCCTCTGTGTGTGTAGTGTAGTATCCTACGCAGCGTTTGGCGAGAGCGAGCGGGAGAGAGAGAAATTTGACAGAGTGCCAAGCCGACCTCGTTTCCCCCACTCGGCGTGTGTGTGTGTGTATGTGTGTGTGTGTGTGTTGCAGTCGCAGCAGTACTGTAGCAGCTAGCCAGTTTGGCTCACTTCAAAGCTCCCGGATCTCCACCCTGCACTTTATACATGTAACTGAATCCCCACTGCCGCACAACGCTACACAGCGGTCCTCATCGAAACTAAACCCCCCCACCCCACCCACCCGAACACACATGGATACCTGGCATGTACACTTGTGCACATACACAGTGAAACCAGATTGGTCATTTTTAACACACACACACACACACACTTTCCACTTCTGTCAGGGTCTTGTAAGGTAAAGCAGTTTCACTTACATTTGGCATTTTTAACACTCAACAAGTCGAGCAGGTCACACTACATGTACTCTACATCCACTGCTCAGGTTAGTGGTGTGTATGTGTGTGTGTGTGTGAGTGTGTTTTACTTCATCCCACTCCTGCACTCCACTATATCAGGGACAAGACAGGGCTCTGAAAATATCACAGGGGCTAATAATAAGACTATTGGATGTGTTGTCACAGAATTTTTTTTTTTTTTTTTTTGGTCACTGTCTATATGTGTGTGTGCAGCATGTGTGCATCTCTGGCACCGAGCCTGACTGTTCTCCTCACCACAAGGAACTCATTGACCTGAATCGGCGCAGAGCCGCGCCCCTCCTCAGGGCTGCTGCAGAAACTCCAGGGAGCCTCTGGTGGTGGAGAGGAGAAGTGCAGCCTGGAGTCTCAGAGCTACATTATCAGACACCTGACTGACTGACTTACTACTACTGCTGCTGGTGCTGCTGCTGGTGCTGCTGCTGCTGCTGGTGGGAGTGAAACTCAAAAGAAGCATTTACACAAGGAAAAAATCCAAACTGGTTCCTGCTCAAGGAAGAATGAAGTGAAGTTTATTTAATTTTGTAAACATGTAATCATGAGCTTTATTTCTTGTGTTTTTTGTATTTAAAATCTTCATCAGAAAAACTCAAAGGAGTAAAAAGCACAACACTGATGAATTACAACAAAATGCAAATTCCACCTCCTGCTGATAAACTCTTGGTCACTGGTTAATATGTCCATGCTGCATCTCTGTGAAAAGCCAGATGAGTCCAGTTGTGTCTCATCATTAGACATGTCCCAGAATGACATGTCAGTAGTGCCTGTGTGTGTCTGTGACTGCCCCACGATGCAGTGGGTTAATCTGTCAACCGTTGGATGAACTCCAGAGTTTAATGGATTAGCCTTTCGCTGGTGTACAGACAATGAGGATTACTTTTTCCTTGCCTTATTGCAGCGGTCTCTCAGCAAGGATGCAGTACTGGACTCTGTGTGTGTGTATGGGTGTGGGTGTACTACTACTACTGACTGTCCCTTTAAGATGATTGTGGAGGGTCAGAGTTCAAGATGTGCGCATGTGTAAATCTTCTTTTTTTTTTCTCTTGTGCACTGTAGTCTCCAGAAAAAGCCATGTTTGATACAGACTCTGGCTCTAAACTATAAAAAGACAACAGATCAGAGAAACTGTCTTTTCAGGGAATATACAGCACAATAAAACAGAAGCAAACATTGCTTTAAATGACAGCTGAAATGTCTATTTCAGTCTCACAGTTTTTTGGTCATGCCACAACTTGTCAGCTAGTGACAGAAAGCTCCCTAATCATGTTTCTTTTTTCATTATTTTTTTAACACATATGCATCCGTCTTTGAAGTCCTACCTTTTTATAGTTCTGTTTTAGTTTGAGTTGCATTCATGTTCATTCACCAGAATTTCTGACTGTCCGTCAAAACCATAAAAAATGTGATTCTTGTGAGGCTCTGCCCACCAACAGGAAGACATGTTGGCTTCAGCAGCTTCATGTGAATGATTTTTATTGGTGGGAAAATTCTGTGGTGAATAATCACAGCAACACATCCAGTCCATCCTCCGGGACTTCTGTGTGGATTTGTTAAACTGCTCAAAAATGTGTAAAAATCTGAATATTTAAAAACTACAAATATACAAATCTGTATGAAATGCTGTTTTCAGCCTAGTCGCTCTGTAGTTTAACCATTTTTTTGTGCAAATACAACACACTTTACTAGACTGTGCAGGTTTAATTTATTGTTTATCTGCATTTAATAATGAAAGGTACTCAGCTAAAGTCACATCTGTTTTCAGCCTCGGTCACACACACACTTTGCTTTGAGAGTTGCTTGGGAACAACAAGGAGAAAACACCTCGGTCAAGGTCACCTTGACTTTAGCTGTGCCGGTTGAGAGCATTATTTACTTTTGGCCTTTGGCACAAAGCGGCTTCTTTAACCTTGGCCGTTGTGCTTTATTTCCACAAAGAAAAATAAAGAGTTTCAACAAAGAGCTGTTTCTTGAAAAAAAAAAAACAGCTTCTGCACATGTGGTTTTATTGTCGTTCAATTTGCTCAAAATCTTTTCACAAGCTACAGTTAGTTAATTGGCTTCATTTAAGAAGCTTTGTCTCATCAGCTCAGCATAATCAATGATTTTTGCAGAAAATAATGAATTAAAAAAGTTATTTATAACCAGGATATTTGGTTGATGGAAATACAACCTCCCATTTTGCGGCCCTATTATTAACCTTAGTTCAGACTTCTTATATAATCTGTGCATTTATACATGATCCCTTCAATGTTTTGCTGTATTATCCTCAAAGGAGATAAATAAAAGGAGGAGCGTCTCTTCCCACAAAAGCAGTTAATGGTAAAAACCACATCGTCACATTCCAGTCATTGTTCAGCTGTTGTATGTGGCAGGTAACAGCAGGTATGACTTATGTGTGTGCACATGATTTGAATGTTAGCCTGTGTACATGTCTCTGGAAAGGTTTTGCATATTAGTGGATGTCTTGAGGATGTTTGCTCTACAGCTGCATGCCTTCTAGTGCTGAATTTTGCAATACCTTTCACCTAGTTTGTTGAAGCGATTATGTTTTTTTTGTGATTTTAAGATAACACGATGTTTTATTTGCCCCACAATGAGGAAATGTATTTTTTTGTTTCAATATTTTACTTTCTGATAAAAGGTCTGGTTTGTTCTATGCCAGAGAAATTTTGAAATAAATGTCAACAAACCAATTGAAGATTTCTTAGCAAAGGTGAAATGATCAGTTGAATAAATGACAAAGCAAAAAATGACATATGTGTCTGTGCTGTTGTTTTAATCAATCCAGCAGTTTACATAGGCTTCATTATGACACCGTTATGCTACAGGTTTTATTTTGTGTTTTATGTGCATGTCTACAGTGATCACCTACAATTGAAAACTCTGAGCTAAATGCTAATGTGAAGGTACGGTCATGTTTGAAATGACAATTCAGACAAGATGATGTTCAGCAGGTGTGACGTTCACTGCATTCATGATGTTATTCAGTATGTTAGCATAATTGCATTTTCTAATTCTTGGTAATTTTCTAATAATGTGGGAACTCATAAGAGATGGACATAGTCGCCATGGTGTCACCAGTGGTCTTGCATTTTGAAGCCAGGGGATTAGCATTTGACTGTCGCCATGTTGGTTTTTTTGGAACCAGAAGTGACCATATACGGATATGAAGGGAGGAGACACTATCTAACGTGCATATAAAAGTGGATGTGAATTTTCACTGAGCGACATGAACAGACACATTCGCCCGCGCAAGTTAAAAAAGCAACTTGTTTGAAAAATTAGCATCATGTGGTGTCATGAAAACCAATCAGAGATTCCCCAACGTCACCCAGGAGCAGAAATGGAGGAGAAGCTCACATAAGGTTTATGATACAACTTTGACTCTGTACCAGGATAAAACTAAGACACAGTTTTCACCAGTTTTCTAGAGCTCCCACAACAGGTAACAGGCAGCAATAAATCTGATCGAATCCATTGTTGATGGCAGAAGTGATGGTCATCGCAGTTTCCAGAAGGAGAACTCCTATTAGCTGTTGCGGGCAAATATTCATACATGACAAGATCTCCACAATCAGTACAGAGGGTGTATTCACATGAGTAAATTTGGTGTGAACACAGCTTGACGCTCGAGTTTTCAATGGAGGCCAAACCTGTCAATCAAACTAGCCACGCCCCTAAATATTCCACTTTTTGAAGGCTAATATCTTCTTGATGATTGATGATTTTCAGACACCAGATCACTGATAGTATGAATTAAATTTAGATAACGACATCAAAATGATTTGTGGAAAAACAATTTTTTTAAAGCTAGCACCTAGTGGCCATCAGGAGAATTGCATTTTCGACAACCTGTGGCTTTGTGCATTTTTTAACGTTAGCTTTGACGTTCAGCTTATGGAACAAGCTACAGTCACTGCTTTCAGTTTCTCACAAGCAACAGTTTTCTGTTGCTGGAAAAAAACATTCATTTGATAATAATAATTTCATTTTTTTTATTATTTATAATTATTACACTAACCTATTAAGCAGTAAATGAACAAATGTTCCAAATGAAAATAATTGGTTGCTGAAGCTGTTCACCATGGCTGACCTGACACCTTCATCACAGACTGCTGGTTTCATTATATTAGAACAACAAATTAATTTGAAATGACAGAGTGTTTTTTATGAGGTGCAGCTTGACATGTATTCAATCACTGAAAACACATTCAGACGAAGAAAAAAAACACAGGGGACACTTTGTTGAATATCCTTGTGACACATCCAGTCCGTTCTCCAACAGATCGGATGGTGATGGCATCCATCAGAAGGTGTCTCACTTCTTTCTTCTGTACAATAGGTGGTGATTTTTCTATTTTCTGGCCATGTGCTGTGTCCGGGTGAGACGCAGAATATTCAGGCACTCAGTGTACCCAATAGCTCCAGGTCTGCTCCATCTGATGAGTGATTACAAAAGTCTTTTATTTTTTGAGGACTGTGTGTGCTCGAGTCTCTTGTCACTTTATGTTCCTGTGCTTCATGTATGCAGTCACACCTCTGTATGTTTTGTCTCTCCGTCCTTCTCCAGGCATCTCCCTCTCCCCTGCCTCTGCACACATGAGCTCCTCTCATCCGCCTGCAGCCGGAGGAACCGGCCCTGTTTATGAGCGATGTGATTCTGTGTTTTTTAGGGGGACAGTTGTGTAACCTCATTAACGCCGGGACTCTGCATGTGTGAAATGTGTCAGAGCCCAACCGAGCGCTGCCATTGGCTCGCAGGGCACACTCCCCCGTCGTCCCGCCCCTCCCACTGCTTCCAAACCGGGAGTGCTCAGACGCTCAGGCGTGATTTCCATGGCAACTGCCTGTGAGGGTAGCCTCATGTAAATATCCCCTCTTTCCTCCTCACTCCACTTCTCCTCTGCTCTCTGTTTTGGTCTCTGGGCTCCTTTTACTCTTTTTCCACCCGTCTTTTTGCTTGTTTGTCTTTCTGTTGTTATTTCAACATGAGTTGTAGCTCTTCTATTTCAGTCTGCCTCCTCTGCAGGATGCTAAACTTACCTTTTTAGGGTTGGTACACATCTTGTGGATGGTTTTTACTCTCACCTTACAATTTCCACAAATTTACATCCCTCCATGTGAACTCTGCTGCCCATTTCAGGCAATACACACATGAAGACATGCTATAACTCATCAAACATACACACAAGATGTTTAAAACATGAGGACCACCCACTCTTCCCATGATATATTGTAGACTGCCTCGGTAATTTTCTACCTATGTGAAGGTTACTTGTTCTTTTTACCTATTAAATCCACTTTAGGTGAGGGTGTATAGAGCTTCCCACATCAGGATTATGAAGGACTCATCTAATAAATCATCTGAAGTAAGTGGATCTTTCATAAGGGATGGTGTTTCTAAGGAAATTATAATATTGATAGACTAAAGACAAGATATCTTTCCGGGATCACTCATTTTTCTGACGTCATTTTCACAGACATGCGTCAGAACCTCCCAGCCAGCGTCACTTTTTCCTGTAAGGCAGGTGAAAGGTTTGTGTTGTCGTGGATTATCGGCGAAATGTCAGGCAGATTCTTGGAAAGCTAAGCCCGCAGCGAGCCCTGTTTCCTGGTTGCCGAGTGGTCATCACGTAGCCCTGGACTGACCGTCCACTCTGTGACTCACTCCTTCCGACAATCGCTCACCCTCCTCCTCTTCCTCCTCACATCTCGAGAGCTTTGGTGCCTCGCCTGATCACAAATCAGTAGTAACGGAAAATGTGTGAGAGGGGTGATGCTGATGGAGGTGTGTGGTGAGGTTGGGCGGGGTAACAGGAGAGCCCTGTGTGTGTGTCAGTGTGTGTGTGTGTGTGTGTGTGTGAGAGACACCCAGAATCCCCCTGTAGAAAGAGCAGCAGAATACTAAACACTGAGGGGATCTCTGCCTTTTTCTTCTTTTTTAACACACTCAAATTTGATCCATCATTTTTCAAAAATATGAGTAAAACCCAGACTGAGGAGAAATGAGTAGTGAATTTGTTGAAAGAAGGTGAATTTTCAGATATTTTTTTCTTTCTGATTGCAGGGAAAAGATGAGGAAGGAGGGATGATGCAGAGGTGGAAAGAGAGAGAGAGAGAAGAGGGGAGGCGAGGGGGCGGAGAAGGGGAAAACCTGCAGTGCAACACAGTCTGAATTATTCATCGACGTCTGAGTGGGTCGCCTCAGACGAAGAGACGGAGGGGAAGACAAAGACGGAGGTGGAGAGAGAGAGTGAGGAGAGAAAGAGGAAGAGAGGAGGAGGAAGTGCAGGGAGACGGAAAAAGGAAAGGGAGGAGAGAGGAGTAAGGAAGAGGAAGAGGAAGAGAGATGAGAAGGAAAGGGGAAAACTGAAGGAAGATGGAGGAAGGAGGAAAAAGCAGAAGAGGAGGAAGGAAGGAGGGATGGGAGAAGGGAGGGAGACGAGCGACAGGGGGAAAGAGGGAAGGATGGCGCAGTAGTCTGAACTCTGTGTTCCCGACACTCGAGTCACGTTTGCACTGTCTGCTTCCCTCCCTGGCCACACAAACACACAAACACACACTGGCACTGCCACACACACTATGCATGCCTCAATGTACATAAGAACGATAACACACACACACACACACACCGTAAACACACCTGCGTACAACTTCTTTGTTTAAAATTCGAGACAAAAGAAAATCCTACACTGGGTGACATCTGTATCCATGAGAGGTTACCGAGGACACACAGTCTCACACACACTATGCAGAGTCCTACACTGTACATCACAAGCAGCAGACATCAGTACCAAACAGCTTCACACACATCAAGCATCTCCTTCGGAGGCAGACCCGACAGCTTTAAAAAAAAAAAAAGGATGCATCAAACAGTCTCTCTCACACACACACACACACGTACAGACAGACAGACGGTAAACTACACAGTGTGGGAGGATCTGACATATACTGCCAACAGACGAAGAGAGAAAAACGGGGGAGACCAAGGGGACAAGAGACGGAGAGGTCAAATGAGTAGACGGAGAGAGCACAGCAGGGATGAAAGAGATGGACACACATATGTACATGGATCATAAAATGTCAAAGAGCACACACACACACATGCAATCAGACAGCGGGACAAACATACCTCCATGTGTGCTGTAATAGATAGTGTCAAAGCAAAAGACTGACTCGTTTTAAGTACATGTAAGCTATTTTGAATGTCAGTACACCGTAAAATGTTACGACCGCACAAAGGAAGGCACAAAGGAAACCAATTGCGTCAAATTGTTGCGGTGAAAGTACTTTCCATAGCAGTCATGATAAACATATAGCGGGCTGTATACAAGCAGGCTGGCACATGCAGCACAAAATGTACAGACAGTACACCAGCCCCAAACTGTGTGTGAAACAGAGAGCACGAGAGAGAGAGAGAGGGATGCGCTGTGCATCCAGAAAGAGACAGAAATACTGAGAGTTCATTCGAGGAGAAGGAAGCAGACTCGCAGGGAAAAAAGTAGAGACGAGAGGGAGAGAGATGGATGCGGAAGCAGGGAAGGGAGGGAGGGATGTGAGAGAGGAGATGGAGTGGTGAAGGAGATAGACAGCACTGCTGCAGTGTGAACTCTTTGTCCCTGACGCATCTCACACACACACACACACACACCAAAATAGATATAGCATGCAGGGGGAATGTCATATCAATGCCAAGCACAAAGCCAGACAGCCAACTCCAGACGCTGCATGGCAGACAGACACACCTCCACACATGCCACAAGTTCACTCAGATAATCTGTCAGAGTTCAATCACACATTTATACATGCTGCCATTTTTCTTTGTCTCATCAGTGCAAGCACCTACCTGAACCCTAATTTGCATGCTGCACTACACGGCACATTGCAGTCACTGTGCTCTACATCACTATTATTTCACAACGTGGAGGCTGTCCATGCCCCCCCCCCACCCCAACCACCACCACCACCACCACCACTGTCAATCACGTTTCGAGCGATCGAGCAACTAAAAGCTGTTTTCTAAAACATCTGCGTGCAGACATCAAGTGCTTCACATCAAATGCAGCGTACGATGCGTAAGTGCAGACAGAAAGAGACGTGCACACATGCGGTATTAGACAGACTCTCGGGATCAGTCGGGGTGGGGTGATCTGAGGACAGCGGCGTGCAGAAAGAGAAAGTGCAGCTCCGTTTATGTGCTCTGATTTAATTTGGATTCAACAAAAAAACTCAAGGTTAGGATATGATAGAACAGAAGCCACACTGGAAATGGATGGGTTTAATAGTTGCCACTGCCACACTTAAAGACGGGAAGGCTGTAATACATAAATAAATAAATAAATAAACCAGAGATGGAGCTCCTGTCTCACCGCTGCACAGCTGGAAAATCAAACGTGTCAAATTGTGACGTTATCCTGCACTCAGCCAGCTGTAACCTCTCACAGAGCACCCAGAGGCAGAGTGATTAACACGGTGATCATTCAGTCACCTGATCATGGATATTGTACATATTCATGTTTTTACACAACTTATATCCCCACAGTGGGTCTCATTCATCGAGTGTTCGTAAGGGGGGCAAATTTGTTCTTAAACCATATTCACGCAATTTTTGCATTCACTTTGTAAGAACAAAATGTACAAACAGCCAGGAGCACTGTCATGCACAGTGGACACAGCGACATGCTTTCAATTCTCCAAGTGTATACGGTTATAGAATTTAAATTACAATATTATTTTCACAACTTATCATTCATTTATTTATTCATCTTCTATAGCTGCTTATTTAATTGAGTTGCGGGGGTCTGCTGGAGACAGTGCAAACCACTTATTTTTTTAAAACCTCTTTCAGTGTAGTTATTCAGAAACATTTGATCATTTGTCCTTTCTACGAGCCTTCAAGCGTTTGTATAAGAAGTGCTCCTGTGTGTTTATATTTGTACATGAATGAGTGGACTGACCCAGAGGCCTTATAAGTGATGAGGTACAATATGTATCTTTCACTATTAAAATGTCAGTGCTCAGTATGGAAACTTTCAAGTTTAAAAATAAATAAAAACATTGAAAGGGTGAGATGTATAAAGAGATGAAGAAGAAGCAGAATGATGAAGAATACTAAAGAGACTGAAAAGTAAATGAAAAGTGGGTAAAATACTTCTATATAATAAGGAGTTAATAGACTTTGCTGAGGCTGGCCAGAGGTCAGACTTGTACCTTGACTCATCTGTAACATAAATCTTCTACACTGATTCTGATGAATTTCAATAGGTGGTAACTGAGGACTCGGAGACTATGGATATGAATCACGTCAGGTCATATGTAGCTATGTTTTTCAGAGAGGCTTTGAGGGTGAGGTCACCGGTTCAAACCTTTGTGTGCTTGTGTCTCCATGAGAGCTTAAAATACAAAACACTGTAAAATAATAATAATAATAATAATAATAATACTGTCATTTGTAAAGGTTTTTTTGGTTGATTGGTTGGTTGACAAATTTTTCCTCTATTTTTTAAATATACAAAATAATAATTATTTTATTACAAAAATAGTCTATGAATTTCTAAACATAAATTCACCAGAAACTATGAATAACTACAACATTTCCACCTTACAATGTGGGCTGTTTTTGTGATAACATACAGTAACATATTTGTCATAACTTCACAAATATTAACTTTTTTTATAAATAATCTAAATTTTAGAATTTTTTTGAAGAAATCTGACAATTAAAAATATGTTGTTTTTTTACAGTGTAGAGCAGCATATATGCAAAGTACAAAGGTAAAATGTTTCTTCAAAGGACGGCACTGAAAATGACAGAAAAGGTTTTTTTTTCAGAGAAATGTTCTTCACATCTGTGCTTTAAAGATGCCTCTTAATATTCACTTTGTTGCCTCAGACATGCCACATGACCCCCTGTTGAGTCACAGCAGTGCCCCGCAACTCCACTGCCACAGCCAGGCACATCGGTGACATTTCACTGGTGTACTGGTCACGATTCCTCTCATCTTCTGCTTATTCCCATCCATCGCTCTATCTCTTTTTCATCCCCCTCAGCCAAATCCCTTTTTTCTTGCCTACTTGTTTTCCTTCCCAGGCTGTCTGCTCTAATAAAAATTTGTACTTGAATGGGGCCGGCCTGTTAGACAAAGGTTGCTTATAAAAAAATAAATAAATTAACAACGCTCTAAATTGTGTGTGTGCGTGTGTGTGTGTGTGTGTGTGTGTGTGTGTGTGTGTGTGTGTGTGAGGATGAATTTGATGCTCACTGCTGCAATAACATTATGTCCACATGAAAGACTGTAATTCTGTAAATGACATGAGGATAAAAGACATACCACAGGATCTGGTTTTTGATGTCAGTAGATATACACATATATACATTCATTCATTAATTGATTTTCTATACCAGCTTATTCAATTGGGTCACATGGGGGGGGTCTGCTGGAGCCTATCTCGGGTAGGAGACGGGGTCTACCCTGGACAGGTTGCAGGTCTATCTCAGGGCTGACACACACACACAGACACCCATCCACACTCACACCTATGGTCAATTTAAACTCATTAATTCACCTAACAAGCATGCACAGGGAGAACATGCAGAAAGGTCCGAGCTGAGATTTGAACTGAGGACCTTCTTGCTGTGAAGCGATAGTGCCGCTCCACATATACACAAATTACATCTAATTTTTATGCCTTTTTGCTGTGGCGCTAAGATCAGTCACGGTGTAAAAACATGGTGACAGTTGCAATATGTCTGCAAGGCTATATCCATGCAACACTATCTTGTGCTTGAGTGGTCTTTTAATGGAAATAATGTAAAAAAAAAAAAGTATCACACAGAATGTAAATAAATCAAAGATGCTTTCAAATTGAGAGTGTGTCATTTTTTTCTGCAGAAAAGATCATTGAAGATGAGATACCCTCTTCGAGATCAAATGTCTGTGTGTATGGAGCTCAGCTGACTCCACTGACGGTTTTAACTTTGGTTGGGTCCATTAGATCAGTGTCATGAGCCAGATTTGATGTCCATATAAGGCCATCTTAATATTCCATGTCTAAATCTAAGTCATTTCAGTTAAGACTATGATCCATCCATATGAGCCAACACTAATCCAAACACTGCGGTAGCCACAGTATAGCGTGACTGAATCGTATTACACTAGACAACCCCTGTGGAGTGTGTATATTTACATGTGTGTGTGTGTGTTTCATACATGCATACATTTGTTAAATGTATAGCATGCATGCTCTACGTTTAATTACATGTATCAAACTAGATCCTTGCATGTGTTTGGGACTGTGCATGTGCATTGTGTGTTTGTGAATGTGTTTGCGTGCACATGTCGCGCATCCATCTGTGTGGACTGAGTGCACGTGGACAGGCTTTTTTCCAACATGTGTGTGGCTCAAGCCTATTACAGCAGACGGCTCCTGCGGTGCGGCTGGCAGGCAGTGAGATATGAGTGTCCATCTCTGCTCTTCCTCCTGCCGAGCAGACCAGCCGCAGTCTGTCACTTAGTGGCAGAGGATGATTCTCAACCACTGGTCTGCCACAGAGTGGAGGGGAAGGCCGTACGTCAGCTGCCACATACAGGGAGACAGCTTCCATTTACTGTATGTCACTTTTGAGTTACGCTTAGATTTGCTTTTAGTTTGTTTTGGGACAGAAGTGATTCCAATTAATAAAGAAGACAGGGGGGAAAAAAACATTCAGCATGGCAGGGATGCATGTAAATGGTAGCCTTCTAAAAAAATCATCAAGATGGACAAATTGCCAAATGCAAGTGTAATAAGCAAAGGAAGAAAAAATAGCAATAACAGAGCTGGGAGAATATCATGGAGAATTATGTGAGCCATTTGGATTTTAAATTGAATTTAATAGGTTTTTAGTCCAGAAAAACACTAATTCGCTAGCCAAGCGTTAGACGTCTGTACGCTGAATGCACAGTGAAGCCAACAGGCAGTTAGCATATTAGCAGAAAGACTGGAGACTGCTAAGTGGAAATCGCTAGCTTGATTCTGTTTAAATGGAAAAAAGCCACAAGACTTCACTCACTCAATGACCAGTTATATTTCTTATCTTTTAAAAAAAAAAAAATTAAATGGGATGACCATGCTTGCTGCTAGTTCCTATTTTAACTTTTTGTCATAGACTGTATATAATGACACTTTATTGTCATTGTACAGGGGTACATATCTATCTATCTATCTATCTATCTATCTATCTATCTATCTATCTAATCAGTCCATAAGAGACATAATCCCCATGACAACCTTATAGCGTCATAGACTGCATATAGAATGGATGAAGCTAACGTCACCCCATCGGGTGTATGTTTGTGGACTCACGTTTTGGAGCCAGGAGTTTGGCATTTGAATATATTGGTTGTTTGGAGCCAGAAGTGACCATATTTGGATATGAAGGGAGGAGAGTCTGACCCTTGAACCCAAAACAGTCAATCAAAGCAACCACAGTCCTAAATCTTCCTCTTTTTGAAGCCTGATATCTGCTTAACAATAATTTTCAGATGGACCAACAGATCACTGATAAGAAGAGTAAACTTTAACTAATAACATGAGAATGACTTGTGGAACAAACATATTGAACATATTTATTTCATGATTGAAAGTGAGGATTTTTTATTTGAAGTCAAATGGAGTTTCCCAGTGGCAGCATTTAGTGGTCAGCAGCGCTATTGCATATTTTTGTACTTACACAATGGCTTCACTTTTAAGTCTTTGTCTATCTTTTCCATAAAGTGTATCTTTTTAATGCCAATTTTAACTAACTATATGGGTTCATATTTACAGATGTAGGAGCAGATTCAACCATCTCTGTTCTGCCTTTCTGCAAAAAAGCAAATAAACAGTTTTCCAAAATGTCAAATACTTCCTTGAAGGGATCACAAGGTTATTAAAATGTGTTATTTAGGTATGGAGATGGTATAAAATTAGGGCAAGTTACAGCTGCAGGTGTTTAGCATGACTACACTTTTCAGTAAAGTCATGTAACATAAAAACACATCCAGACTTGTTTCTGACAAAATATACCAAACTGGTTCCTTCTTCAATCATAAAGCTATAAAAATCTGATTTTATTACTAGCCTACTCCCTCTTGCTTAGTCCCCATGTTCTGGCAGGAGCTTTCCACGGTTAATTTATTGGGGGATCTATGATAGTAAAAGCTGACTGTAGACCACAGCACATTCAAGAGGAACGGTTATGTAATTACAAACCACGTCAAACCACTGGTACAGCACCTTTTATTGTCGTCTGTGATGTAATTCATGCTGGAAATTAAACATTTTTAAAACATATATACGATATAAACGTGAAATTTAAGCTCCTCCTTTGATGTTCTTGTACATGTCAGTGATTTTAACTGTGCTTGACAACTTTATCCTCCACCAGTGACCCCCCACAACACACACGCATGCACACAGGAGCACACATGTACGCACACAGAGTCAGTAACCATGAAATGACATCAACTGCCCAGACAATCAGAGGGCAGCGTAATGTTGAAAGGTTGCTATAGTTACTGAACCTGCTCACGTGTACACACACACACACACAGATGATTGAAATACCTCAAATTCACCAGAGAGCCTGAAATTAGCCTTTTAGGTCCTTTTAGCCAATGACCTGCTGATCCTCCTTAAGGTTGCTGGACTGAAAAGTTGTCTTCATTTAATAAATATTCCCATCACTGTAATCTGGAAGAGTGACTATCATTGGCTTGATGCTATCCTGATTTTACAAGGACACAGGCTAAGATGATACTGCACATTTATGGCAGGGGACAGCTGCTTTCAGTCAATCTTGTGCCAGGCTAAAGGTCAACCAAACCATCTTTCCATCTCTCCATCCATCCCTCCTTCCATTTATCAATCCCTTTATCTATTCATCACTTTCTGTCTTTCCCCGTTCCTCTCTCCATCTTTCTCTCCCTCCCTCTGTGGCCTCTTGGTAACCTCGCAGAGGATGAGAATGTCAGCGTTCAGTGGCATTTACGGCCCATTCCCTCCCCACTCAGACGACCTTATTACACCTAGGTCAGGGGTCAGTTTGTGTGTTTTTGTTTGTGTGTGTGTGTGTGTGTGTGTGTGTGTGTGTGTGTGTGTGTGTGTGTGAGGTGGAAGCATTTCATAAATGTATTGATTAGAAGAATGGCAAGTGTAAACACAGAGGTGCTACTGCATTATGCATGGACCCAGTGGATATCTGTGTGTGTGCATTTATGCATCAGTGTGTGGGAATATGTCAATGAACAAATACATGTGAGGATGATTGCATATCCACCTGTTTATATGTACGTATCCCGATCAGCCACAACATTAAACCCACTGACAGGTGAGGTGAATAACACTGATTATCTAATTACAATGGCGGCTGTTGAGAGGTGGGATATTCCAAGCAAGTGAACAGTAACTTGTTGGAGGCAGGTATGGACAGGGTTCAAAGGTGATGGCGAAACTTTTTGCAGATGCATTGGTTAGCATCTGCAAAAAGTGGACCAAGGAACAACTCAGGAACCAGCAACAGGGTCGCCCAAGACTCATTGGTGCTCAAGGGCAGGGTAGACCGACCTATTTGGTCCGATCCCACTTAAAACCTACTGTAGCTCAAATTAGTTAAAAACCTTAATGACAGAAATGGGTCAGTGCACAGTGGTTGAAGACTGGTCAGAGTGCCCTTGTTGACCCCTGTCCACCATGAAATGCAGCTACACATTATCATCAGGCCATAAAGCAACGAAAGGAGAAGCATGTCCATCTTCTACCTGGGGATGAGATGGCACCAGGATGCACTATGAGGAGAAATCAGCAGAACCAGTGTGAAGCTCTGGACAATGTTTTGGAGGAAAACCTTAAGTCCTGGCCTTTCTGTGAATGTTACTTTGACACATAGGAGTTCCCTAAACATTGTTGTAGCCATCATATGCTCAGTGTAACACTACTTCCTGTTGATAATGTTTTCTTTCAGCAGGATAATGCGCCTGTCACACTACAAAAACTACTAAAGAATGGTTCTAGGAACGTGACAAAGAATTCAAGGCCTCCAAAATCCAAAGTTCAGAGCTGCTTTGGTGGCACAAGGTGGACAATATTAAACAGTTTTAGGTGGTTTTAATGTTGTGGCTGATATTTGTTGCTGGGTGGTGGGGGGTGTCTCTGGGCACTAAGCAGCACAGAAGTCACAGATGCAGCAGAGAGCACTGAATACAAAGCCCCTCTTTAGATAACCATCCATCAATCAAACACCCTCAGGAGGGGAGTGTGCGCATCTCGGTTTATTTGTGCTTCTGTCAATCAGCTCGACTGACGGCCCACCCATCTGTCTGCCCGTCCATACATTGACCACACATAAACATATGAACAGTCTTTACACACTGGTAAAGTGAGTTGATGAAGCTCTTTGTATTCTATGGGATGCAAATAATGTGACTCTATAGCTTCGTTCAAGCAGAAAATCCACAATATTACTTGGATCAGTTATCCTGTTAAGACAATAGTTAACGAAATGATGGATTGAAAGTTTTTTGGTCTTTTGTTTGTAGTTGAATAACCAGTTATCTCCCTGGGTGTTTCCCAGAATTGTTAAAACGACCACAGATATTTCAAGCCTTTGCATTCAGTGGCTAGTTTCTAACCAATAACTTTATCTTTTTTATATTAACATCAAATGTATTTACTGAGTGTAATAGATTACTCAAAGGGATGAGCCCATGAAGAACAATCACGTGACTTGTTTTAGTTTCGTGTAAGTCATTATTTTGTTTTCATAATTTACTGAGGGATGGCTTTGGAAATATTAAATCAGATATTTCCTTTAGGATCTTGTGGAGGCCAAAACAAACTAAACATTGGACTTAAAATGTCAAACTGCCAAATGGATGCTAGTACTTCTGGTGCATGTCCTTGGCTGGGCAAAAGAGCTTTTGTTACAAGTTTGCTACACTACACTAAGTCCTCAGTTTTCGACGTCCTCGACCTATCGTATTTTTCCCATAAATTTATTAAGAGTCTTGTTCCATCATTTCGACGTACAGCGTTTACGACGTTAACACGAATTTCGCATGGGACCTAGCTGCCAAATGGAGTGGACGAATACATCTCGCGGCGCTATACGAGGAAGATAGCTTTGTTTACATTCACCCCCAGTTACGTGGACCGGTGCTTGTGTTTATTTATTTGTGCAAATTTACCCACAATGCAAGCGGCTTCCACAAGGGTGTCATGATGTGAAGTAGGCAAAAAAGTTGAATATCGCTGATTTTTCCCAGGAAGCCCCCATTCAGGGTGCCAATAATCTCAGGATAATGTTGGGGAAAGGGTTAATTAGGGTTAAAAAGGGTTAATTCTGGACACTGTTTTTACAAGAAGACTGACCATATTTTTTATTTTATTTTATTATTATTATCATTTTTTGGTACTGAGAGTATGATGTTGAGCAGGTGGGAGGGGATGGTGTATGTGTTAATGTTCAAGTGTTTGTTGTTCTGTTAAAAAAAATAAATAAAAAATCCAATAAATATATTTTGGGGAAAAAAAGGGAATTCCGATTTATGGCGAAATTCGACTTACGTTGCATCATAGGAACAGAATTCCAATGTAAATGGAGGACTTCCTGTACATGGTAGCAGCTCGACTCGACTCAACTCGGTTTGGTTTGGTTTGGTTTTCCTTTAGGAAAAAGCACCTGGTCTCTGGTACCAGTTTTCTAGTACCTGCTGTCCTGCAGTTCCAAAAAAGTGGCCGTACTAGCAGGTACTAAAATGTGATTGGTTGGAATCATCACTGCGTCATTGCAGCATCACTGCATGGCACACAAATATTTGTATCCACAAGCAATGTTTCTCCAACACTAAAAAGATCCACAGTACAACAACAGGCTTTAGTGCAACATTAAAATCAGAT
>OOFC01008437.1:41753-51788 GCA_900323345.1 Pseudochromis fuscus
AAAAATAAAAAAAAATCATATTAAAAAAAAAAAAAAAAAAAAGTAAATCAGGATCTGAGCTCTGACATCTCATCTTTTTTAAACAGGCTGTTATTGAAATTAACAACATTTGAAGAAACTAATTTCTCACCTGTAAAAACTTCAAACTGCTTTCTGTGACACCACAACAGTTATTCTGACGATTACTTCATGAACTTTCTCCTCCTTCACCTGACGACCAGCTACACGGAGGCGGTACTATCCTCTGTAATGGAAACGATCACCCCAGTATTTCCCCAGTGACCCCATGTAGTTTATAAGGTGATAATCTGTCAGTGTTGTGTTTACAGCAATTTTCACTGCCCGTAAGTCACAAACAAAATCTATTTCAGCAGGTTTAAGTTCAGATCTGGAAGTGATTCACTTACAAAAAAACTTAAAAGAAAAAAAATGCTTTATAGATTGGCATGTAAGCCCTGTGTCGTACCAGCGTTGTCCTGAGCAAGAGGATAGAGGTGAGTTTTTAGCTTGTTGTTGCTCGTACAGCTAGTTGTACTCATTTCAGTCATGCGCATATGGTTCCACTCACCCGTAATTTATTCTCCAATTTGCCTGCATACGTCAAATCAGGCGTTTACATCATTTCCCAGTGGTAAACACCTGCACTTTGATAAAGAAAGCATTGTGTAAATGTGCTCCAGATCACAACAACTGTAAACAAGTGTGGAAGCAGGCCAGCAAAGTAAGACGGAGAGGAGAATATCAAACTCCGGTTTGGATATAACAAATAAACACAGCGCGAAAACAACCTTAATAGCACTAACAAGTCATCTTATTCCCGCACACAGTTTGTACCATTCAAGCCTTTTGTGTGCTTTGCTTGAAAATACTGGAAAACATGAAAAGCAGCTCTATATTTTGTTTCCTGGCAGGAACGCAGAAAATTACCACAGCGTTTATGAGTTAAGGTGGATGTTGAGAGGCGGGTTTTTGTCATGGCTGTACATGTTTTATTCAGCTCCACATAGTGACTTTCTGCGTGTGTGTGTGGACTCGAGCCTGTTTGTATTTGCTGACATTCAAACAGACAAATATTTTTACTTATTATTATTCATGTGTTTGTGTCCTTACGTGGGTTCTGCATGGTTGCTTTGCAGTGTGCATGGGTGCTGTAAGTTGTGTGAAGAGGATAACTGCATGCAGACTGTGAGTGTGAGCATTCATTGTGATTGTGTGTGCGGCGCCTCACGTGGAGGTTTGCCTTCCCTCCGGCTGCCTAACGGCTCGGTGTGCCAGGACAGAGCTGCGATCGATGCCAAGTTCCACACTCCACCACACTCACCTCACATGGCTCCCAGTGGTTCTCCTACCTCCAGTTTTGGTTATTTAAAAAGTATTTTCCTAAATCGTACTTGGCACTTTGTGTGCTGAGTGAAATCCACCAAGGCTTTGAAATAAGCGAACACTGTGCAATTTTAAAGACATCCAAATAATAGTGGACAGCTTAACTCAAATCATTGCATTTTAATGATTAATGCTGCCCCCTTGTAATCTTCTTGTGGTCATTTCTGGCAATGCAGTATAACAACTTGTATTTTTGGGGAGGGGCTGTAGTTCAAGCAGGAAAGTGCATGACACAATATTTATTTTCCTGACAAGATGAAAAGATTGTTACCACTCTCTCATCTGTCCATTCAATGTGAAACAAAAGCCTGGAGATGATGGAGCTTTGCATGAGTGGACTGCATTTTTGTATGGATTAAACAACTAATACTTAGAAGTGGAGGTGCTGATTGATGGAGTTTACCCTGTTTCTAATAGTTACCCTCTAAGCTAAGCTAACCTGCTGCTAGACAGGACCTCAAATCTAACACATGGACATGACAGCGGTATTGAGTGTTCGAGAGCAGAAAAGGAAGAAGGAAAAAACAGCGGGGCATCTTTCACTGATGTTTGCCCTACTTTGTGTTCAAGCAGGTGGGATATCTCACAGGGACTCTGGTGTGCTGCTCCAAAATAAAAGTGTGCGAGACTTTCAGCTTAGAAGAAGTGAAAAGTTTCAGAGTTTTTCTTGCAGTAGCAGTTTGTGGAAAGAGTGAAATGCAAGTGGAAAAGAAAAGTGGGAAACCCCAACTCTGCAACACGTGAAGGAGAAATACAACCATCAGCAATAGCTCTGGTCTGACGGAGGAGCCATGTCTCAAACATGGTCTCAGGCTGTGTTTAAGTTATACTGTTTTTGTTTAGTCTTTGGAAACAGCCTGAAAACTTCAAATAACTGTTTGACCTATTGTGAAATGTGTCTTGTCATTTTCTTAGAAAGATTCTTAGATAAGAAGATTTTTCTCTCATGTTTGTAAGCCAGTCGGACAGGTTTCCTCACCTCGCTTTGTTTAAAGACAGATAGCCTGGTTCTGTTTCTTACCTGAAGATGCTGAGGAAGGTTAAGTCACTGTTACACCCCAAAAAATGCAAGATTGATTCAACCTACAAGTGGGTAAATATTGGACTAATGTTGGCTTAATTTAACCCAGTAAATGAGCTGTTTTCGTTGCAACAACTCATCATCAGTAGGGTAAAAATAACCTGTCTCACGACGGTCGAAACCCAGCTCACATTCCCTATTAGTGGGTGAACAATCCAACGCTTGGTGAATTCTGCTTCACAGTGATAGGAAGAGCCGACATCGAAGGATCAAAAAGCGATGTCGCTATGAACGCTTGGCCGCTGACACCTCCTGCTTAAAACACAAAAAGTCAGAAGGATCGTGAGGCCCCGTTTTCACGGTCTGTATTCATACTGAAAATCAAGATCAAGCGAGCTTTTAGCCCTTCTGCTCCAGGGGAGGTTTCTGTCCTCCCTGAGCTGGCCTTAGGACACCTGCGTTACTGTTTGACAGGCGTACCACCCCAGTCAAAAATGTTACGAAAAAAACACAAAATGCTGGAAAATGTTGGATAAAAATGACAAATTCAATCAAAATGTTGGAAAAAAACAACAAATTGTTTAGTTCAAAAAATGCTGGAAGATGTTGAATGAAAATAACAAATTGTTGGGTAAAACATACAAAATGCTGGAAAATGTTGAGTACAAACAACAAAATGTTTGTGAGTTAAATTAACCCAACATGCACTTCAGTCCAATATTGACGCAATTCTTACTTAAAAAAACACCCAGCACGTTTTTAGTATGTTGCTGTTGCTTCATATTTATCACACAAACATGACACTGGTATTTGTCTTCTCATGTAATTCTGCTGTGAACTGTGAATGAGTGCATTTTCCAAAATGTCAAAGCATTATGTTAGAGGAGGAGAGGCACTAAAAGTAAAATATGAAAGTCCTAAATGTTAGAACAACACAGGTGGTCCGAGATGTACTGAATGTAATAGCTGAGATTTGTTCAGAGAGAACAGCAGGACAAAGGGAAAAGGGAACACACACTCTGCTCTCCCTCCAATGTTCTTTTCCACTTAGAAGTGAAAATATGCTGTGATGATCATGCGAAGCTTTGAGTGTGTGTGTGTGTGTGTGTGTGTGTGTGTGTGTGTGTGTGTGTGTGCGCTGGCTCTCACCCTACTATGTGGTAAATATTTCTTCAGGAGAATCATACCAGTCTGTTCCCAGAACAGCCACCCTGCCTGTAGCCAGAATTATTTGTTATTAATTCCACTATTATGATCTTCTCATCTTCTTCCACTTGCCTCCCTGCTTACAGTCAGCAGCTGAAGCCCCAGGGAGTGTGTGTGTGTGTGTGTGTGTGTGTGTAGCCGGAGAGAGAGAGAGAGAGAGAGAGAGAGTGTATATGAGGATCAACATGTGACAGAAACTCCATGCACACACACGAGAAGAATCAGGTGACACCAAGGTCAGATCAAAACAATAACAGCCATGTGTGCACGTGCGTGCTCTTCCCCGCACACAAACACACCACCTTGCTGCTCTTTTCTCAAAAACACACTCCTTCACACGCAGCTGTTAAAAGTCGGCCTCTTGCAGGGTTCGCTGCCTTTGTTTTCTCAGAGAACAACCTCTCTCACCCTGATCACATGCCAAAAGATTTTCAAACTTTTTTGGGAAAACATACATTTTTAGTAGGTCAACAATTATTTGAGGAGTCTGGGAAATATTTGTTTGATTTCAAAACCCATTTTAATGTAAAAAATTAAATAAATATTAAAAAATGAATCAACACACGTCCGGATCTTAATTAATTCAATTAAAAGTGTGATTTGGAGGTAATATCGAGTCATAGACAGTATATCGAATGGACAAAGCCGACCTGTTGGTTTGTAGATTTACATTTTGATGCCAGGATTTTGGTATTTGAACGTCACCATTTGATTGGTCAGAGTGACCATATTTGGATCTGAAGGGAGAAGTGGGAAAGTGGGTCTGACCCTTGAACCTGAAGACACTGCCCAATGAGAACGATCCTCTAATCCACCGGTTAATCATTGGTGACCAGAGCTGTCCATCAAAGTAACTACAGCTGTAACTGTTGTTCTTGAAGTCTAATATTTTAATGATGATCAGATGGACCACAAAATCACTGAGAAGAGTTGACTTAAGCTAATGACATCAGAGTGACTTTTGAGAAAACAATGTATTGACTATTGAGTATTTCATGATTGAAAATGACCATTTTTGAATTCAAGTTTTTTGCAGCCAGCATCTAGTGGCCGTAAGGAGTATTGCACGTTTTTTTGCACTTCTACATTGGCCTTATTTTTAGGACCCAGTTGCTTGGTCCTTGTCTATATACAGTCTATGTACAGGACATTCATGCTGTATTCTACTTCTATACAGGACATAGTTTTATAAATAGGTTTACCTGGGACGTAAAGTGAAGATTAACCTTGATAACTATATGAAGAACCTCACCTCTGAACATATGAATGATAAAAATTCATAATAATCAGTCCTGTTTTCAAATGCAAATTTACAAGCATCATTTTTCTGACAGTATCTAATATTCACTCTCCAGTAACTGCAGAGGCTATAAAAGTAAAAATAATGAGCCGGAAGACACCAAATGCTTCATAATGAAAAGTCTTCACAACCATCAGTTACATAACGCAGTGAGCTGTTGCTTTCTGGCTTCTTCTGTTAGATGCTGACAAAAGCTGAGTATCTGCTAATGGAGTGAAACTCTCATGTGCTCTTTGTCCAAAAGCTTCAGTTTATCTGCTGTCCATACCCCTGGTTGGATCTGAAGAAATCACCCACTCCTAATAGGATTAAGAGGACGCCGACCCAACCGCAGATCAGTCCAGAGAGGGCTGGATTGGCTTCGGCTTATCCCTGAACTAAGACAAAGGCTACAGATGGCTCCTTTTGTTGCACTGGAGAAAGGTGCTGGAGAGAGACAAGCACTGAATGCACAGACTCACAGTGCGTCCTTGAGAGCTTGCTTTTATGGACGGACTTTTCAAGAATGAAAAGCACCTGAATAAAAACGCCTGAACGACATGAAAATGGCTCAGTCTCTCCTTCTTCTTCTGCCTCTTTTTTTTCTGTTGGTAAATAACAAAAACATCACAACCGACATCTGGTAGGGAACCACAGGTACATGGAGGTTAAGGACAACAGATAATAAAGCAACAAAAAGTCTTTACACACAGCCGGCGTCTCCGCAGAGTGACACTACGTTACACCTCCATTCAGTGTCCTCCTGCTTCCTGTGGCCTCAAAGTTACCATCCAAACAACAGAGCTGGTGTGAAATAAATCCAATGCAAACGGTGCTAACATCAAAAAATCAGCGTACATCCAGGTTAATGACAACAGATCTTTAAACTAAATGATGGACAGATTGTCTTTTAACTTCACTGAGGGTTTCAGGCTTGGCTACTTGCATCTGTCTCACAACTGGACAGCTGAGATGAGCTGGTTCGCAATTGACCAACCTGGTTAATAATAATAATAAACTTTATTTATAGAGCACTTTTCCAAACAAAAGTTACTAAGTGTTTTCCAGTAATAAAATACAGCACACAGAAGGAAATAAAGAAAAACTAAATAAAATAAAATAATGCACACAAACACAATTTGACTTCAATAAAAGTAAAAAAATCAGGGAAGGCTCTGTGATTAAAATGTGTTTTAAGCAATGACTTGAAAGAGAAGACAGAATCAGTCGACCTGATGATGGATAAATATGTTAAAAAAGTTAAATAAGCTCTTCAGCGCTTTCCGACAATAGGTCAAAGTCATTTATGAGTTTCAAATGATCGCAGGGTGAGATGAAGGTGGTGTTTTTATCTGTTCTTATCCAAGACCCATCAGGACACATTAGTGTTCACACAACAAAATATATGTGGTCACATGTGTTCCAGACCACCTCCACATGTGGTCTGAGTGCTGGGGTATCAGTGTGTTATAGTGGTTGTTCACATGGCTCCCAGAAACCTGAGACACATCCAAGTAGTCAAATCTGAACAAACTCACACAGTCAGATTTGGAAAAGCTTTGGCTTCTCATCTTTGCCACTTCAACATACAAACACATTGACGCTGTCGTATATCAAAAGCTACAACATCTTCCCCTCTTCATCCCCACATGCCACTAGTCTTCATCACACTGCCTTATCAGCTCCTCTGTGTCTGTGAAGGACACAGTGTTCTCTCTTCATGTTGTCTGCCACTGATGATTTAAATCAAGCATTCCTCTGCTAAGACTGCTATTAATTCACAAGCACACGCACGCCGTCCAGCTGCAGAAGCCCGACTTTATTAAACTTGAGAAATCATAAGTTAATGAAACAAGACTTGAATCAATAACTGCTGCTTTTCATAGTCTATGCTGTGAAATACCCCACTCAGTTTCCCTTTGGTAACCTTGAACATGTACCTCTGCAGTATAACTCACTTTTCAAATATTCACATACGGTGACCTTCTGTCTGAGGACAGCTTCCCCTGCAGCTGATTTCCATACAAATCCAGTCTCCCTTTAGCCTCACGGGAGGATAAAAAAAAAGGTTTAATTTTACCCTTCTTGCAAAAAATAAAAAATAAATCACTGCCCATATTCTTCTTATCTCAGCCCCTGGGCACTGCGGAGAACATGGTCGACTCACACGCACCTTCTCCATCAAATCTCCTCAGATCCAGTTGACAAGATGCAAGGTGAGCTGGAAGACAGATGTGGCTGAAGTGACCTCCAGGAACCTTTTAATAGCTTTTCATTGCTTCACTTTCCCTTTTATCCATTTAAATCCACTTAGAATGGAAGTAAAGGGTCGTTATAGTGTAAATGACAGGGTCTCTCAGCAGGAGTTGGACGGCTGCAGCTTTTGCAGACTGAGGAGTGCGACTGGGGTCGTTGGAGAGGTTGGTTGAGGAGAGGAAGGAATCATTTGCATTTCTCCTGGACTGACCCCAGTGGTAACAAGTTACTTAACAGAGCAGAGCGAGAAAAAAATATGTGTATATATATATATATATTTATGTATGCATGTATTATACGAGCATGCACAGACAGGTTGATTTGGAGTATTTATAGCAGGAAATATTTTTTTTATTTAAAAAAGACCAATATGTCTTCCCTCATGTGAACTGTTGATGTTGAGAAATCACTGAAAATAAATTAAAAATAAATGTGCTGAAAAGAAAACAAGACGAGTAGAGCACAAAATAACTGATGGATGTAGCGGGGTATTACCAGGTAACACTTTATTTCCCTGTCTAAATTGCATATTTCATGAAGTGGGCCATTGTGATCTTCACAGAAGTTTCAGTTTCATTAAAAGCCTCTTTTCAAATGCTGTGAAATAGAAGTTTTTTTCTCCCTAACTGAACCAAATTTGGATAATTTCAGACCCTTTTCATCAAGATCCCACTGCTGATACTCGAAAACATCTTGTTTTTGCACAGACTTGATCTGAATATCTTCACTGCATTTGGCAGTGACACTGACTCCCTCAACAACACCATTGTCAGTGTTGTGTTAACATATCACAGGCTCAAACCTTCAGAAACTGCTGTGTTCATTTTGTATTGTATCTCTGACTGAGACTAAAACGTAGGCATAAAAAGTCTTCCACACAAATTATAACCAGTAGTAAAAACTAATTATTCTATGCCTCTTTGTAACCTGTTAAAATCATTGAACACATTTTAACTGTTTCTGAAGCCCCAAATTGGAAATGTCAAAATGACAAACGTCAGCTTGACCACTGGTCGTACATACCCATGAGCAGACGCCTCTGTCCTGACCGGTGCTGCTGTCATTGGAGGTCATAAAGCTGCCATAGTGGAGTCAAAGGAGCAGCTGTAAACTGCCCATTGTCTGCAAGCGCTTTAAAGTAATGCTCCACCCTTTCTAGTATTAAACACTCTGCACTTGAAGGTTTGTTTAACCACTTGCAGAGAACAGCAGCTGTCGTTAGCTTAAATTCATATTTGTTATACTGGATTCTGGTGGCGACAAATGGGGACCCCAGCATTATCTACACCACCTCTGCTGTTAGTCTGTGCCTAATATATGCCAAACATTATCTGGGGGGAGCCAGGAGTTTGGTATTTGAATGTGGCCATGTTGGTTGTTTGGAGCCTGAAGTCGACCATATTTGGATATGAAGGGAGGGGTGAGGAGACCGGTCTGACCCTTGAATTTGAGGACACTGTCCAATGTGTATGAGACTCAAATTCAGGTCTAGTCTGTCAGAATAACTTGTGGGGAAAAAAATGTTTTGACTGATAATTTCATGATTGAACATTATTCAATTGAAGCATCTAGTGGGCGTCGGTGGTATTGCACTGATGCATTTGGTTCACTTCTATATACAGTCTATGATTTAAAACCATCCACGGGGTCTTTTCTCTCTAATTCCACTCTGCTGTGTGTCCACTTGAACTCTTGAACTCCTCCATCCCTGGCAGATTTACAGCTATTCACAGTGTCAGCAGTTCAATCCAAAAATGGCACGCGTCCATGTGGAGAGAGACACTCGTCACCTGAAATGACTCAGTAATTAAAGGACTGTGATCTAAAATGAAGCATTCGTTGTGAAGAAACGTACATTATTTCTACTGAAAAATAAGAGCGACTAATCTTAATCTTGCGGTATTTTTTCTGATTAACCACAAAAATGCAGTATCATTCTGATTGTATATTTTTTTAATAAAGTGTTTTTTAAAAGATGTGTATTTTACATTTCCACTGATATTGCAATGGCACTGAAAGGGTGTAGATTCAAACTGTAAAATAATCAACATAAAAGACGTATGAAAGCACAGAGGGAGAACAATGAAGGTAAAGCCAGTAAGATGTATGAGCTGGAGTAAAGCCAAACGAGATGGGCAAAATCTGGAAAAACAAAACAAGAGCAGTTATCAGAAAGAAAAAAATCTCCCCATAAAGACGACTTTGTTTCTTTAAGATTCCCAGATGATCATACATGTATTCATGTTATATTTTCTCCCCTGAGTTATGTAAAGTTTCCGAGGCCTCTGCCAAATATATACTGCAGGCTTCACAGCTCTGAGCCTGTTACATATACAGCTCTGGGAATAACTGTGAGCCATACATAAATGTTTACTCACTAGGAAAGAAAAAAAAATCCATAATACATTTAAAGTCTCTGACCATGTATAGAACAGTGGCTCCAACTCGTACCTGTGTGTGTGTGTGTGTTACAGAGTGTCGTATACCTCAAATAACTTGGCTGAGAATGTGGGGGCAGTGCCACTTGGATTTGTATGGTAATGCTTTTGGCCCCGAGCCAAAGTGGACCATACAGTTGAGTTATTCCACACACACACACACACACAAACACACACCAAGCCTTCACACTGGGAAAATAGGGATGCCCTTTACTCTTTTGGATGGAAAAAGAAATATGTTTCAATTAGCAGCTCCGTCCAAATACACCACTGTAAACACTGTGCGTACGAGTGTGTGTGTGTGTGTGTGTGTGTGTGTGTGTGTGAGTGTGTGTGTGTTATATCAGGTAGGGGATCCCCTGAGTTGCCCCTGTCAGTACCACATGGTTAATAGAAAACGTAAACTCTTCCAAACAGGGGACAAGGGGCAGAGAGAGGGAAAGGCGAGCTTT
>OOFC01008452.1:5598-21086 GCA_900323345.1 Pseudochromis fuscus
CATCAGAATGACTTGAGTTGAAAATGAGGGTTCTTGAATTGAAGTGAATTAGAGTTTTTTGGAGTCAGCATCTAGTGTCCATGTGAGGTATTGCAGTTTGTTGCACCTCAGCATTGGCTTCACTTTTGAGATCAAGTTACTTCGTCCATTTCTATATACAGTCTATGAGCCAAATGAGACAAATCTGTTATTGTATCTTTACTATACCAATAGTCAATAGTCGACTATCCCTGACAAGCCATTCAGTTCATTTAATTGCGATCTACAATGCATTTGACCTCTGTTCCTCTTCAATAATTCAGTTTTCCTTTGTTTGACTACAGAGCCTACAGAGTGTCATTTCCTTGCAGTGGATTGCATTACACACTAGGAAGGTGTCCCTGTTATTCTGTCCACCCTTTCTGGAGTCTTCCTGTCTTCCTGTCTGCCTCTGAGTCCGTGGAGGTCAGAGGTCATTAAAGCAGAAAGATTAGCATCACACTACACACACGACAGACTGCTTTGATGTTCTCTGCAGCGGGACGAAAGTACACCCTCTTCTGATCTCCAGCTCTGTTTGTATCTTTTTCCGTCTGCCTCAGAGAATACTTATCGAGGGACTGTGGAGGCAGCGAGTGGAGGAGTCTGTTTTAACAAAATGACCTTTTGAGAGCCTGGGTGTAAGTCCCTACTGACGCCAATATACCTGACGTAAACATTTATAGTGTTGCAGCAAAGCTCATATAAGTAGCAGAAGGATTACTTGATTTTAGGGAGCTCCAAATCAATTTCAGAGATTTACAGTGTTTACTTTAGTTGGAGCAAATTACACTTTGCCATGAGTGAAGATTTTTTATTTTTTGCTCTGTGATATATGAATTGAAGCTTTATTGAAGACAGAAGGAATAAAAAAGAGAAGACAGAGAAGTGGAGGACCTGACATTGAGGAAAGCCACTTTAAATTTCTTTATGTGCTTTATCAATGACATCTAGTTGCACCTGCCCCTCCCTCCTATTTTTCTCATCTTTCCACTGAAAACCGTTGCTCCTCCATCTCAGACTATTTTTATCCAACATTTGATTACCATAATAAAACACATGCATGGAAAAAAAGATAAACTCAAAGAGACAGCACAGCCAAAAACCTGGATTTGAGAGGCTTATTTTCATCTTTCTTTCTTGTCTTCTATTCTTTTATGTTGCTCTTTTCTTTTCGCTCAGAGAAATGGAAAGAGACATGTCTTTTCTTCCAGCCTGTGCCTCATTATGGTGCTTTTCAGGTCTCCTCTTTTGTATGGGGCCAGCCCAGAGCCGTGCACAGGCATGGCGGAGCAGCCGGTGGATTACCCAAACTCACATCAACACTTCGACAGAGCCACCTACCTCTCCAGAAAATGCCCCTGCCAAGAGGAGCATAAACGTTACATGCTTTAATAAGTGTAGCCAAAGAGCCATGCCAAAACTAAACCAACAGGAACAGCAGCTGTACCAGACATCGGTGTGGACAATAGATGTAGGTCCTTAAACCAGGGCACGGCCATCACAATACTGGACAGAATGTATTACAGTCCCATGATAATCAGCATGCAGTGTGGAGACTAGTCACACCAAGCATCATGTCTCAAACTTAAAGCCAATACGATTAGATGTTCAGGAGGGTTGGACTTTCTTTGAGATCATTATCTGCTTTTAAAACATCTCGCTGCTTAACATTTGGGTTGTAGTAATACTTGTTCAAATAACACATGTTCTGAATGCATGATGAAGCAAGAAGGGCTAAATTACAATGATGAGGAAAAATGCCTCTGGTGAACACTGCAAAGTTACAAATTGCTACTAAAATAAAAACAAAAATTGCGAATTATTCCACTGCTTTGACACATAATTCAATGTATTTCATGAGATTACAACAGAAGCTACACCCTTAAAGGCAAAGATATTCAAATATAAACCTGCTGTGATCTACATTAACTTTAACAATGAATGACAATCCCATAAAGAAGCTGTTTTCAATGAATTCATATTCAACACTAAAGAGCAAACAGAAAAACACGGTGATGTATTTACCTGTACAAATTCTAGATATTCTGCTCGGGAGATGGTGAAGAGAAAAACAGAAGTAAAAGGAGAATAATTATAACTCTACATAAATTAACTAACAAATTTATCATTGTGTTAGATTCCCACTGCTGCACAGTGATCAAAATATCAGCTGATTAAATGTTGATATGCAAAATAACACATATTTGCCAGAAGAAGATATTGTATAGATAGTGTATTCCAGGTTGCATTTTATGGAGGTGTATTTGTGTGTGTGCTTGTCCATGTCTGCATATACTGTAATTGTGTGTATTACTGTGCTCAGCAGTTGGCAGAACAGAGGAGGAGGTTTCGCTGGTCATCTATCAGAGCTGTACTGCCACCTTCTGCTGCTCCCCCCTGGGACAGAAAGACAGATGTCCCCTCTATCACTGCTACATGTAACACTCAGTAAGCCCCACTGCTGTGGTATAAGTCACACTTACATCTGTGCGTTACTGTTTACACACCTGCACATGTAAACACACACTGGCACACATATAGTACTCATATAATAAACTGTATAACCACAGCTGCTCTAAAATAAGCTTTGGAGACACAATTTTAAGGAGCATCATATTTCAAGTGTTTCCAATATTCCCAAGCATAATACTAAGATTTACCACTCTCTTGTTTTTGTGTGTTAACCCTGCAATAGACTGGTGATATGTATCCAAGGTGTCCCCTGCTTCTTGTACAGTAACAGCTGAATTAAGCTTCACACAACTGGGTAGAGATGAACAAATCACAAAGGTCTTTTTTTCATTTTAACATGTACACATTATCTATTACACGTAACACAGCTGTAATCTACATCAAGTCAACCGTTAAATCCCAAAGTGCCAGGAATTTGAAAAAGTCCTGAGACTGTTCACACCAAGCTGTAGCGCCATAATATGGACGGGCAATAAAATGCTATAGATAGCTGCTGCAATGTTCTTAAGACAAAACTTTATTGCAGGCTTCTTTGATTAGATTCACAGTGGGGAAATTGAATCTGAAGGGTAATATTCTCTGGAGGGAAAAGGACAAAAACAGCAGCCATTGAGCCTGAGAGAGGAAGTATTAAGCCTGTCAAATCCCACAGAGAAATTGTTTTTTCTTCCTAACTGTTAAAAAGAAAAATGCCCCCTAAAGCCTACAAGGTGGGCTTTTAGATCACAAAACTATGATTAGACGAGGAAATTGCATTTGAAGAAATGTAGCCTGACGTCTGTGAGCTTGATGAGGAAGTTTTCACCATTTGTATTCATGTGTTTGTCTATTCAATCCATTCACTTGATAAAGAAATGTGATTATCTGGTGAGAGTGAATCCTCAAGACCACAGTAAAGAGTGTATCGGTAAGGGCGCCACAAATAAGGGAAGAAATGTACTTTTTTACTTAGTACTTATTTTTACTAATAGTATTTATTTAGAAATATTACAGAAAAGGTCCTTAACCACATAACAACACAACCTTTTAAGTAGGAGGAGGGAGGAGTAGGACCTCTAAAACAGAGTAATGTGTTAACTTGTTCAACATTTCTGGTTGGTAAATGATTTACACACGAATTTAATCTGTCTCATGCCCCAAATTTTAATTTTTTTTACACATACTTGTGGATCCTATATGAGAAATGGTCATACCCGAGGAACAGCCCTCTTGTATTTGTCTCAAAACATTTACAGATATTTTGCAGTTCATCCTTTTTCCATTTTCTTTCTGCAGTCTTACACTCCTATCTACCCGCAGTATCGACACGCACAGCACTGAAACACCTTAATCACACTCACACACACACACACACACACACAGCTGTTGAAAAGCCATTTTCTGTGTTCATGAAGAGGGCACGTTGAGCTCCCCACTGCAGCTCTTCCCTGATTCTGTAGTCAGCACTAACGGCACGTGGCCTAAACCTATACCCATGTGCACACTAGGACAGGAGCTGAAATACACACACACACACACACACACACACTTTCACACACCCTTGGACATACCTTTACATTCACCCTTGTATTAATGCAGCCGTGCACATGCCTGCACAAATGACCTGTGCATATATAAAGAGGTCCATGTCAAGAAACGTTCAATTGCTCAAACACACAATCATACACAGCAGGCAAGCTGACTGCGTCTAAAAATAGCTCCCCATTGGCACCCCCACTGTCATCATTATTCCTTTCATCGTCCTTATCAGCAGTGCGGGGCTCATTCAGTTGGTGGACAGTCAAGCCGCTTTCATGGAGCTTTGTTAGTCTCCCCATCGACACCAACGGTGACATCACCATACCCTCTTTTCGATTCTTGTCCTCCGTCTCTTCTCAATGATATTTCCATCATGCGTCCCTAAGCCCCTTCCCTTCTTCTCCTTCTCATCCTCTTTCCTTCTCGCTGCCTTTTTAGTGGGAAGCACTGATGAGTGCCACCCACCACAGGGTGGAAAGAAAGAAATGAAGGACAACCTTCATCCTAGGAGTTGACCCGTTGAAACAGAACATGCAATGACCTCAGCCATAACTAATAACAGATAAAACCAGGCAAAAAAAGAAAATATGGAGGGATGAGAAGATAAAATCAGAGATGAACAACAGAGGTGAATAAGTATGTGAGACAGAGGACACTCTCTGCAACGCTCTTCTTTGACACGTTGCAGTCAAAAGCTCTGCAGCTCTAATTTCTGCACTTTCACCAAGAAAAGGGCTCCAGCAGGGAAAAGCAGCTTAATCTGCAGGACTACAGAGTGTAATCTACAAATCCTGGTCTTACCAGCTCATTTTTTTATGATGTATGAATCTAATTAGTCTTTACAATAAGTGAAAAACTCTCACAAAACACTAAAAATCTCCCATTACAGGATCCAAGTTTGATACTGCGATCAACTGTTGAAGCTGAGTTCTCTTTCACAAAAGCCAAAGGAAAGCAACTAATCCCCACCACTGACAAGCTAGAACCAGATAATGTTGAACAAAGAGATTACTAAAAATAATGACTAAATTCAATTTCTGTCAGGTCACTAACACATAAATTCATTCTTTCAGCTTTAGTCCTGGGACTCAGCGCTGTAACAAGCAACACTAAAATAAACATCTAAAGCAATCCCCACTTTCAGACTTTGAAAGACGACAGGATGTCTTTTCCTCAACATGCAAATTAGATTAACATCAAGAAAGGGCAAAAAGTCTTAGTCATTTAGTGTTCTCCAGAAATGATGCATGGTGCTGGCTCGAGGTGTGAATGGGCTCCAAAGTAGGTTAATAAACTTAATGTTGAAAAATGATCTGACAAAAAACTAATTGGCTGACAGTGCTCTTTTGGAGAAGTTTACTTCCACTGAACTGGAGAGCATCCATTTTCTGCTGTCAGAGCAACAGCGTGAAGAAGGTCTGAAAGCAGTCAGAGGAGATAAGAGGTTCCAGTTCACTGTTCATCCTCTGAACACTGTCTGACCTCCTGATACCATCTTTGTGGTGTCCATGTCTGTTTTTGACCACCATCTATAACAGGAGTAGCCAACCCTGGTCCTCGAGGGCCCCTATCTGGGATGGTTTAGATGTGTCCCTTTTCCGAGACACCTGATTCAAATGATTAGGATTGATAGCAGGCTTCTGCAGAGCTTGATGATGAGCTGAACATTTGAATCAGGTGTGTTGGAAGAGGGACACACTAAAACATGTCAGACAGGGGCCCTCAAGGACCGGAGTTGGCTATCCCTGATCAATAAATCCACAGTCAACGTGTCCATAGGAAACAAACCTTTAGGGGAAAACATGGCGATGAAGTTCATGAGGACTTAAAACTTTATTGCCTCAACAAACACTTGAGATTCCTCTCTTTGGGGGGGCTCAGTTAATCTATATGAAGTTTAACCACCCCCCATTGTCACTCCACATTTAAATTAACTTTCCTCTCGCAAGGGAAGACACGTACGATGAGAACCCCCTACTACTGTACACCTGTGGCTTGAGAAAAACACACTCCTGCTCTCACAAAGCATGTATTCCTGTTTCAGATGAGACACATACCCACCACAGGCAGGTTCATAACCCTCAGCAAAGCCCTCTGAAACAGGAAAAGAGCACTTGAGTCAGGATTTGGTGGGCGAGAGTGGCTCAAGAGGGTTGTCAAAGCTGAGAACATATAAAGAAGCATACATGGAAAGGCTGGGGTCAGTTCAAGGACTAAAGAGAAAGAAAAGCACAAGAGAGTAAAGAAATGTGAGGATCTTAAAACCGAGAGAGCTGGAGAGAGATAGAGAAAAGAAGTACAAAAGAGAGGGGAGAGGGGAGAGCAGAAAGGTTTGGATGCGATGAGAGCGAACATTGTAAGTGAAGCTGTACATGATGAGAGGGGTTAAGAGGGAGAAAAAAGTGGGAAGTGAAAAGGTGATACACTGTTGGCCCTCCTGAAGGAACATGTTTGCACTGGGAGGCCCAACGTGTGGGAAAATACTTTGAAAAAAGCAGAATACATTATCATCACTGAGAGGTGGGCCACCGAGTACAAATATCTCGGATCAAAGTAAGAAGAACTGGCAAATCAACAATTTGTTCAGTAATTTGAAGTGAGGGAGGACACAGCACGCTCTGAAAAAAGCACAAGCTGCTCCCAGAAATATCTAAGACATGATGCGACAAAACAACATCACTTTTAAGAGATTATCAAAGCAGGGAAGTCCCATTCAATGAAGCCACTGAATGATAACACAGTTAAACTATTTCAGTAGTGTCAGTGTGTTTAAAATCACAGAAAACATGAACGTGAATTTAATATCAAATGTTTCTTTTTACCTGCAGTTTTTACAACCCTGGATGAAGGACAAGCTATTGCGTGAAAATGTTTGCTGAACTATTTTTACCACAAAGGACGAGGGGTCGCACACTGCATTAAGAGTGCTGAATGTATACAACCCTCTCAAAAATGGTCTCATCAGCATGTAAAAAACAAAGTCTATAACCAGAAGCAATGCCCCAAAATAGTTTCAACCTTAGACAGCACATTGGCTGCCATTTTGAATAAATGGAGCATGAAAGAGGAATGAACAGCCAAAGAAAGTGCCAAGCTACGTACCCAGCATCCCTGCACAATCTGCTTCACACGCATTCACAAACACACACCTACATCCTATGTGTTATTAATCTCTGTCAAACTTGTCCTTCTGCCAGTGTTGCCTGACATGTGTTCTCACTCAGGCTCTCTTCAGCTCTGACAAAGATGTCGTTTGTGTTTCAATAGTCTTGCTGTTTGTGCGATGTAGTGGGGCAGGTGCACAAAAAAAAAGTGCTGCATGTGTTGCCAACAAAACCGCATCCACTGAGCAACAATAAAAACAGCAGGAGGATGTTAAGGGGAACAGGGATGTCGCTTTGCTATCACTATCACCATCAGAAAAATGGACTGAGCCTCTAAGTACAGTGGTAAAAAGGTATCCTGTGCACTATAGAGCAATGTTCCCAAAAAACTATAACCCATGTATCACATCGTTCAGCATTATTTTCAATCAATTTAAAAATCTCATCATTCACATTTCCTCAGCTGTTCATTTACACACGTCAAAGGGAGAAAAAGTAGTAGTGTTTATCTTTAAAACAAAAAAATGTAGTTACTCACCTCAGCAAACACTTTAACACTTTGTTTGTGTTGTTTTAATCACTACCGTATTTCCCGGACTATTGAGCACCCCTGTCAATAAGCCGCAACTGAATTTATTTGAACAGTTTCATGTGGTCCACTCTGACCGGGTCTGATGTGATGAGGCTAATGTATCGGCGGCACAGAGCTTGCTAGCTTGTAAAAAGCTAACGAGCTTCCGATACATGAGCCACACCGGTGTTTAAGCTGCAGGGTTCAAAGCGTCGGGAAAAAGTAGCAGCTTATAGTCCGGAAAATACGGTAACTTGTTCTACAAGTGATATTCATGAAATTATACACTGTGCAATACATGGAATCATGCAGATACAGGTCAGTTACATTTTTAACAGCATTACACTCAGGGAAAATGTCATCTTGGCATGACTGTTGGAGCATGATTGTTGGAGTGTTTCTGAATCTGGTCATCTCCTGGGATTTTCACACATACACCATCCATGGATTTTAATTTGAATGGTTAAAAAAACTAATGAAAAATCAGTGGTTGTTCAGATGGAGATGCCTTGTTGATGAGAGGGGCAGAGGAGAAGAGGCAGGCTGGTGTGAGATGACAGGAAGGCTACAGTAGAAACTCACATCTCCACTCTGCCTCTCAGGATGCACAGCACGTCAAACCTCCAGGCTACAACAGCAGAAACTCACATCAGCCAGGAACAGAAATCTGAGGCTGCAGCGGACACACACTCACCAACACTGAACAACTGAAGACTGGAACAGTGTCGCCATATTCAACAATTTCTGCCGTTTTTACAACACTGATGTCTCACTGCTCTCTAAATAAATAGACATCATGATGAGCACACCTGTTATACTGTCTCACTGTCAGGTTTTGATAACTACAGGTCTGCAAATTCACACCTGAGGTTAATGATGATTAGGATTAAATCTTCTTCCACTTATGTATCAGATCAGAAGTGGAGCCTGACAAAGCGAGCTCAGATGACATCTGTTATAAATGGCACAGTGGTCTAAATACATCCAATTAGCTTTTCAACAGTCGTCAGGACTGATGAGGGAGTCTTGTCTTTACTGTCTCTAGCCTGCTGCTGTAAATGCACAAGTAGATTTTTGTTTCTTCTGTGATCAGTAATTACTGTGTTAGGGCAGGTGTCACAGTAAGAAATATATCCACACTGTGAGATATGAAAATCGCTGGATAGAATCAATATGATTTGAAAGTATGACTTAATGTGTGCCGGCGTGTTTGAAAAACCAGTGAAAAGGAGGTGACAGGGTGTTTTTAACCTCTGGAGTTTCACTGAGAGGACAAACTTGAATTAACATAATTGTTTAGTAAGTGGAATAAGAGAGGTTAACTTAATCCTCCACATGACATGTGACCTTTCACACGAATAAAGCCATGTTCATGAATGTATATGAAGACACTCCCTGGCTGCAGTCCAACAGTAGCTGGGCTATAATGCGCTATGTTGGAGCAGAGTTACCATGCACCATAGGAGCTCAGGGAAACATGAGCCGACTCACACCTAACTGTCATACACAATGTGTGGTTTGGTATTGTAACAAAACACTAATATGTAGAGTGTATTTCTGGAAAGTGGACGTGCAGATCCTCTGAATTTGCAAGTTACACCGGTCTACACTGAAAACACGCAACAATAACATTGCCACATGACTGTAGGAGTCGACTCTATAACGTTTGATAAACTGCAGCAAAATGCAGAGGCTACGTCGTTTCTAGAGCTATTGTCATAAATATAAATGAAAGAAATCCAATTTATTCAGAATATCGATACAACAGTTGGTTTGGTCATGAAAATGAATCACTCTCCGGCTCGTAAATGTCTATGTGCATCTTGAAAGCTGGAGGACCAAGCTCACCTCTGCTGCCATTAAATCATTCATGACCCTGCAGTGCTGTGGACCACACAGTGCCAGACCTGCCTCCACTAATCTGTGTCTCCACTCTGACAGTAAGCACACACACCACTACACGCACTGTTTTAAGCCCTGCACTAAAATCTGCCTTCCAGACAGCAATTACAAATGCTCATTCAAGCAGGTACACAGATTCACAAACACTCAGTCACTCAGTATTTTTTGTCTCTGCTGCTGCTGCTGCATACACCTGTATCCTCTGCTTCACTCTCCTGCTGTATCAATCTAGAAAATATGTCTAAATCTCCTCCTTGCTCAGATAGTCTCCTTCCCTCCACGGCACTCCCCACGCCATCGATCAGCCTCATGTCCATATTCATGAGGCTCTGCAGAGGGTACGCTGGAAAACCAATCCCTGGTAGAGGGGGTTCCCTAAGTTATCGTCCTCCGTCTCCTGTCAGGTTGTCCTCTGAGTATCAAAATATTCCTCCCCATGTGTGCCTCCATATCCTTGTTCATCCTCAGATATCTGCTTAAAGACATTTTCTCTTGGAATAGTTTGTGTTGTGGAAACAAGTGGAGATAATTTACTGAATAAAACCTTCATCTGAGAGTCGTGGATGATATATACGGTGCTGATGTGGTTATTAATAGCAGCCACTCAGGTAATGTATGCAGAAGAGATGGGGCCATGTGTTGAGTTTATGATCCAGGTGCAGAAGGATGGCAATGAGACAAATGTTGCCCGCATGACAAATAAATCAGAGTGGATGGGTCATATGTTGCATGATTATCTATCCACCCACACTGTACTAAAGTTAAGAAGAAGTGATGCATTGAGAAAACATTAGTACAGTCCATAAAATGAAAGTTAATGGCTTTCATTGAGTAACTGACTAAATATATTCATTGAGGTTTTAGGAAAATTAAATAAATTTTTGAACATTTTTAGCCTTTCCATCTCTCTATCTATCAAGCCTGTGACTGAACAGTGCAGAAATCCGGGATGAATAATTGATGACTCTGCGTAACAGTATTGCAGAACAGTGTTGAATTGCGGCACTGGATCAGAGGGAGAGGCGGGTGTGAACAAAGCTTGTGTGTGTATTGCGCGCTCGCCTGGTATCTGGGCCAATGTGTGACTGTGTGTGTCAGATAAATATGGAGTCCTCCAGGCGTCCCGCACAACACAACACAACACAACACAACACAACACAACACAACACAATCGATTCCTTGTGAAGAAAGTGCAGCGCCAAGTCTTTCACACTTCCTGTCCTCTCTCTGTGCCGTATGGATGATCTCTGAACGTCAACTGACTGCATCACCCTGTGCTGTCAAACCCACATCTTCACTAAGTCTCAGTGAAGTTTGATGGAAAAGAGATGTGACCTTGCTCTCACCAGCAGAGGGAGCTGCACCAACCCACTGCTCATATGCCCACTGCTATTAATCTCTCTTCACAGAATAAAAACACATTATTCTGAATATCCAAATCACATATTAGACTCAGTTTTAGACTCAGTTTCATTAGGCAGTCAGCAGCAAACATGTGATTGGCTTGCTGGTCTATTGCAGCACACTTCAGTTGACTCATCTATGCTGTAGCATCTGACGATGCAGCTATTTCTCATTAATCTTGCTGTTGAGGGAAACAGATGTCTGGATTACTGTGCCGAGGCATACGTTAGGTTAAACAAGCACATACATGCTTACTCATAGCCACACAGCACACAGGATCTTCTTAGTGCCCAGTGTATTTCTGCATCCACAGCAGCTGCAGTTTGTATATTTAGGTGAAGACAACTGGTGTTTTTGGTATTATACAAACTTGCAGTAAGAAATAATTAATTGTGTGGACTACACTATATGTTTTATAGAGAAATATGTCCCCAAAAAAGACAGGATCTCATGTCAGCAGTCACGAGAAAAAAAAAAAAAGAAAACCACTGCTATGCTTAACCTGGCAGTTCCTTTGGATTAAACCTGATAAAGACAAATAGAAAGGATTTTCACTTGACAGAAGCGCTTGCTGCACGCACTGACCAGAGTCTTCTTACACTCACGCATCCACCTCTGCTCAATATTGAGATATTCTGAGCACATTACACAACAACTGGGCTGAAGTTCAAGGGTGCTACAAGTGTGTAAAAACAGGCATGTGAAGCACAAACATAAAATCCTTCACACAAGTGTAGAAATATAAAACCTAACAACAAATAACTACAACTACATGGAATTAAAATATATTGCAGTGCTGCAGAAATGCAAATATAGATATTAAATAACTCTGGTTTGGTGGATTGCATGTAGAAAGGCATTTAAGTTTAGTGCATCATGGCATACGTTGTACCTACATTTAACCACATGATGCATTAGATGAAGACACGTCAATTCCTGCTAAATAAGTTATTAAGATGACTTGAATATGGAGAAAGTGAAGCATAAGGGGAGTGAAGCAAGCGAAAAGTGAATAAGTGTTGAAGTGGATTCAGTTTCATCGAATCAGCAGAAAGCGAAAATGCAAAAACGTCAAGAATGAAGTGACAGCGGGGCATGTGGGGCCAGAAAACTGATGAATGATGGGAAACAGCTTGTCTTCTAAGGAAGTGGCTTCATGATGACCTTCAGCTTTCTGACCAAGGACAAAGAAAAAAACAAGAGGGGGACATGCACAGTGTAAAGCTTTATTTTCCACTCACTAAAAACAACCCGGTGAATATAAGTAACATCAGTTCATCTTCAGGATGCAGAAAGATTACATTTCCTGTTGAAGTTCTTAAACATTTTGTTAATAAAATAGTGAAAACATCAGCTAATGGGTGAATCATTTCAGCTCTAACCTAAAGACTGCTCTTGGGAAATGGCTGCAGTTATTTTTTTTTAATACACACTAACAAATTAAATGTGTGTTTATACAAAGCATATGCAGTGAAGAGCGTACAGCTGTAACACAACAGCCTGTGTGTGCACATCTTAAGTCTTAGGAAAATTTACAAAGATGCCACTTGTGTTTGCCCAAGAGATACAGACATGAGCCCTGTGAGCTTTTGGGTCCATGACAAACTATTATATAACAGAACAAGTTCAGGTCCAAAATCGACTACACGTGAAGGAACCACGGCATCGTTATCTACTATAGATGTGTCACAGATTTTGTTTAAATGAGCAGAATGGGAACCGGGCATGTTATCGATCCAGGAGTTATTTTAGTCACACAGAACATCCCAGAGGCTGTAACATGGTCACATAAAGAGGAAGCCACAATAAGCACACATATACATAATCTCACACACACACACACACACACACACACACACACACACATTTGCGTCAGATGCAGAAGCATTCCACCAGTATGGAGGCAATTAAAGGTCCGCGCCTCAGGGGGAGCTGAGGCCAAAGTCACAGTGCTCTATGCTCTGACAAACATTTTCTCCATTACCAGCAGACTAACTATTCTGCAGCGCCTCAAGCTCCACTATCTATTCTCCTTCACTAAGACTCTTCAGGGCGGCGGTGGAGGAAAGGGTGAAAAGAAGAGTGGCCACAGGAGCGAGAAGAAAAGAGGTGGAGGATGTATGAGCGCACTAGAAAAGGAGCAGACGAGGACATGATGAATGCAGCCGAATGCGGTGGAGTCCGTATCTCACTCCGGCCATCAATAAAAAAATAAAATAAAAAAATCACCTAAAAGATGTGCCAGATTATCTTTTTGGATCTATCGGTCTCTTTTTGACCCTCTGACCAAACTGGGTCGGGAAACAGTGAAGAGGACGCTGTGGTCAGCTGTGGTGACCTGATCCTTCCATGTTTAGATGGATTTACAGAGCGGCCAGAGCGTGTGCAGGAAATGAAATATGGATGTGTGTGTGAGAGCATATACTGTTAGTGTGTTGGCTTTATTTAAAGGACGGAGCGTGTGTGTTTCTGACAGAGATAATTAGAGCCGTCGCTGGGCCAGATGTTGGCGTTCAGAAGGGTAAGGTTCATGATCTCATACACACACACAGAGTCACACACAGAGTGGCAGGCAGATCAAGGGCAGATGGATCAAAGTGTTGCACTGCTTTCCTTTAACACATTTATAACGGAAGAGGAACATTTCTGTCCTTTAGAGAAGCTTTTTTCTTTTTATTTTCAGTTTGAAAATCCTGCTTCTCCCAAGAAAGTTTGTATTTTAAAACACTATATTTTTACACTGTGACATGTGTTGTAGCAGGAGTCCAGAAGTCTGAGTATTTCACATGTAGAGAGAAACAGGAACACTAAAAAAAGAGTAAATGAGATGATGTCAGTTCTCCTACCATGATCAGAAACTCCTCTGCATTAACACTAGGTGGCGACATCCAACTCTCTCACAGAGCAGTGTGCTGACTAAGGGCTGGCTGACAGTAAATGTGTGTGCGCCAGGTCTATATACATGTGTGCTTACATGTGATCGAGTACGAGGTGCGGTTGACCTTGTAAGACTGCTGCACACACGCAGATTCTCCTTCATCCTGAGCCGATACCGCTGCTGCTGCTGCTGCTGCTGCTTCTGTCCCCCGAGACCAACCTCCCTCCTCTTCGATCCACATTCATTTAATGTAAAGGGGGTGCAGCTCAAACATTATATGGACAAATGTGTATTCACACCAAAGGCTTTACAAATGTGTGTGGTAAAAGTTGATTATTCCACATCTACCTACACCGCACTCCCATTTTCCTGCCTACTAAAAACATTAGGCTGCCGTAACAGTAAAAGTGACTGATGCTCCATCCCCCCCTTCTTCCTCCTGCTGTTGCTCACTTAATCTCTCTCGCTCCTCTCCCTCTAAATGTGGATCCATAGTGTTTAGCGCAAACTCAGAGACTGAGAGAGACGAGAGGGAGGTGTTAAGAATCAAATCCATGATCTTGCAGTGTTGCAATGTGCCGCAAGTAACTGCAGCAGGGAAAAGGGGAAGGAGGAAGGAGTTGTAGTCTGTATTGAGGCAGGAGAATTGATTATGGGAGGGATGGAGGAATGTACTCCAGGCAGGAGGGAGGAAGGGGAGGGGGGTGGATGCTTGGCTCTGCATCTGCTAAAGAAAAATCTCTGGGGTCAGCCAATTAGAGGCTGGGTGACACCACTATCCTCCCAGCTAGCTAGTAAATCCTGCGCCACAAGACGACCCACGTGCCTCGATTCATTGAGCATATGAGCTCATACAGAGACACGCAAAAAGACACACACACACACACACACAGAATATCACTGGACATACTGTAGTTAAACAGTGTTTGAATGTCCAGGGTCACACGCTAATGACAGAGATTAACTGTTCACTGTGGTGTAATTATTTTTCAAACATCTTTGAACTGACTGACATGTCTCCAGAGCAAAGTGGTTCATATTTCATACCTGCAGTAACATTTAACCTTCGACAAGTCAGACACCCACCTTCACTCAGAGCCCTACAGGTGATTGTAATATTTCTGTGCAACAACAAAAACCACACAGTTTGATAACTGCGATGTCTGCGTCCACACCAACACAATATTGATATAGTAACGTATGTTTGTGGTACTGAGCTTGAAAATTATATTCCCTCTCTTTAAAAACTGTTCCTGATACTGTGGATAATAAACACTGTGCTGGGAGCAGTCATTATCAGAACAACTGTTTGCCACAGACATATGTATGAAAACATCATCATCAAGGTCAAATCAGGAGCTGTTTCGATTAGATCAGGGGTCTGCAACTCTGGTCCTCGAGAGCCGCAATCCTGCATGTTTTAGATGTTTCCCTCTTCCAACACACCTGACTGAAATGACCAGGATCGTTATCAGGCTTCTGCAGAGCTTGATGATGAGCTGATCATTTGAATCAGGTGTGTTGGAAGAGGGACACATCTAAAATATGCAGGATAGCAGCCCTCGAGGACCAGGATTGCCCACCCCTGCTGTATATGTTTAATTCTTATGTATGCTGG
>OOFC01008452.1:21106-31408 GCA_900323345.1 Pseudochromis fuscus
CTGCATGTTTTAGATGTTTCCCTCTTCCAACACACCTGACTGAAATGACCAGGATCGTTATCAGGCTTCTGCAGAGCTTGATGATGAGCTGATCATTTGAATCAGGTGTGTTGGAAGAGGGAAACATCTAAAACATGCAAGATAGTGGCTCTCGAGGACCAGAGTTGCAGACCCCTGGATTAGATGATTACATTGAATGGATACTTCATTCATCTCCTAAAGAAATTCAAAATCAAAGTTTCCATCTCAATGCAAGATCTTCTTTAGCAGATAGAAATGTTCATTTCACATGATTTGTGTATATGTTTAAATATTCATCCTTTCCAAGCACGGTAAAGGGAAGTACTGTCTGTGTTTTAATTGAACAAAGGGAAGTTGAACATATATTTGATTTGATTTGACAAAAGGAAAAATGCATCCCCTGAGGGAGACTGTGAGATACCATCAGAGGCTCAAGGGGAGCTCCCAAAAGGATTGTGTGGTGGCATTTTTAGATAATTGTCGTTTATTTAATACTTCCAGTCATAACTTTTTTTTTTTTTTTTTTTAGCATTTTAACACTGACTTTGAGCACCAAAAATAAAAATCCATTTACTGTCACTGTTTGTTAACTGCTGCTTCCAAGGTCAAGAATAAAGAATCTCACCCTCGAAGTTTGACCATTTAACCATCAAATTTACAATATAATAACAGATGCGTGATCCCAAAAGTGGATATTTTACAAACTTAGAACAACGTCCAAAATGTAACCTGCATCTTCTAGTGTGTGATACAAAATATAATTCACTATTTTTCAGTTTAAAATGGTGTGATTTAATAAATTAAAGTAAATGACAGCCTATAATTCAGGAATGAATTTTGAGCTGTGATGACCCAGCTGCCACAGTTAATATGGACTAAAAGAATTGTTAGTCACAGATTTGGCAAAGAAACCTGGTAATTTTTCATCCAAAGTTATTAAATAACCTCCCAGCTCCACCTGCCTCTGCAGATGTAGCATGTTCAACACAGGAATAGGTAAATGAAAGATATTATATGCTCTGCGTCATGTTTTATTGGCCACCCTGAGAGTGAAGAGAGCATCACTGTGCATGCTGGGTGGGATGAGAAGCAAAGAGCATCAAATCAAAGTGACACCACCTTTCCCTCCAGGGGATTCAGATGAAGGGGTTTACAAATTGCTAAGCTTTTAATAACAAGTCCATGATGCTACAACGTTGTGATGACACTTGACACGAGGATTAGATGACTCAAGAAATCTGCACTCCACTAAGTAAGATTTGTCATACGGGAACACGCAGTGATTCTCCAAGGCACCAACCAAAGCCTGGTCTTGTGCTGACATCATCTGGTCCTCCAAAATGACTTCTAGTCCTGGAAACCAAATCTGAATCTCCTGCTTAAAAACCCCGACTTAAGCTGCTGTAATGTATATACTGTATTTCTGGACATCACACTGGACTATGCAGGTTTAATTCAGTCAGGAATTCAGACTCCAATCATGAACTCAATCTTCTTCTGCCCATCACATTAAATGAATCAGACATTCTCTATTGTCCGCACTCAGAGAACTGGAACTGAGAATTACAGCCGGGAAGCCATGCAGCCGTAATGACCTACTGTACTGCTGGCTCTTGAATTGAATTATTTCTCTTCCCTCTGGTAGACAGAAAAAAGGGAATCATCATATCAATCAGGTAAATAAGACACCAGTCATCCAATACAGAGGAAAAGGGCGCAGAGTCACCCAGGGGTCACCCACACTCCTCTGATATTTCACTCCGTTTTGTTTTCACTCTTCCCTTCTACAGCTCTACCCCTGAGCTATATTCCTTCAGTCTGAGCATTCATCTTCACACAAAACATTCGCTCACATTCACCAACACAACACAAGGTGCTTCCCACACACATACAGATCTGTCCTACACTGGCATGTTCGCCTTCAACAAACTTGCAACAGTGCTTTCTAATACCAGCATGCAAACACGGCCATATTGTAAAATACTTACATGTCAGTCTTAGCATGTTAGCACTAAACAAAGTACAGCTGAAGCTTATGGGAGTGTTGGCTTAGCAGGTATTTTGCCATAAATCAAATTCCATAGCAATCCATCTAGCAGCTGTTCAGAGAGTTCAATAAAACCCACACATGTCACCCTCATGGTGGTGCTGGAGGAAAAGTCATTAAGATTTGTCTTATTGTGAACGTGAGCGTCAAAATTACACGACACTCCATCATGTCGCTCAAGTCACCAACGTGTTGTTATGGTTGTTTAAAGATGAACACACAGAACAAATGAAATGTTTTTTCTGAAGGGCAAAATAAAGCAGATCAATACAGTAAATGGCCACATTGCAGAGGCTCCTATAGCTATCATAGATATCTGTCCAAAGATGCTGCAGAGTGTGAGGATATCAAGGCAGGACTCGGAGTACCTGGACATCAAACCGCACTAAGCTCCCTATCCCACCTCCTGTCCTTTCCTCTCTCCTCTCTCATCAGCCAGAAGGAGCTTAAAGGGAAAGAGCTCAGGTTGGGTAACGGACACCAAAAGCTTCCTTTTTTTCCACCACAAGCGGTCCAGAAACGACCTATCAAATTCCTCTCAGAAGATGTTGCCCCATTCCTTCTCCTCTTTCTCCCTCTCTCTTTTTTTATTTGGGCATGATGAGGATCCATTTCAATAAGCCTGATCTCTCAATTCTTGTTTCAGGCGGTTACGTAACAGCTGCACTATCAGAATAACAATTGGGAGAAGAGATTAGCGCAATCGGCCAAGGAGAGAGATGGAGAGGAAGATGAGGGGAGGGAGGGAGGGAGGGAGGCACAAGGAGGAAAATCTAAGGAAGCCCCCCTCAATATGACACATCACTTCACATGTTGTGGGAGGACGAGCGCATGCATGCTGCTACTCTTGATTTTTCAGGGTTTACACAAACCTCTGTTGGAGATTGATGCTTTTCTGAAAGCACTGCAGTCCTACGTGTCAGTTCAGCTTCATTTACAATCACCAGCCGAGAAACACACCAATAAATGGTCCGTGTCTCCCGGGCTTATGAGGATTATCAAAATCATGCATCATGCTTTCTTTTATTACGACAATAACAACACCTAATAAGCAGGTGCAGACGATTGTGGCTCCTGTCATAAAATGAAAGAATGAATCACTGCAGTGAGGAGGAAACTGACAATATGAAGAGGCATCTCGATCACTCATCGACAATTTAAAAATATCCTCAGGCTTTAGAGATTTGGGGAAGCCAAACCCCTACAGAGAGGGAGTGCCTGCTGGATGCTGGATGTTATTTTGCACATGTTTATTTCATTATATTTTTCTATTTTAACAAGGAATAGACATCACTTTGTGAGCAGGGGATTTTCCTCTCTAATGAACCTGAAAGGGTGTGCAGCTTTAAAAATCACTCAGTGCTTGCTGGCTCATAAATAAAGACCTGCTACTGCCCTGGTAAAGGGAGAAGGGGCGGGGGGGGGATTAGAGGGGTATGGGTTAGTGAATTGGCCTCACGTGTTCCTTCCATTCCCGCTTTAATTAAAGTAGAGTAGGCTGCAGCTCCCGGCCACCCTGCCCCAGCAGCACTTACTGGAGAGCCAAGAGCTGGACTCAGTCAGACTCATTCTTAGGCTCCATCAACGTGAGTGAGTGCCTCCACTAGGACTGCTGAGTCATCTGTCTGAGGGGTTCCACAGGGCCACCTGGGCCACAGCCGCACACACACACACACACACACACACACACACACACACACACACAAATACATGATACAGGATTCATTAAGACGCAGAGACATGGATAAAGCTTGAGCAAAGGGAAGTGAGATGGATAAACTGCAGGCTGCTCGAATCAGTAATGTTTTATGGTGACTACACAGACACAGATTGATATGAAGACTTCTCTTTGACAACTACTCTCCAAAGAAGAAGAAATACGGTGAAAAGAGTCGGCTCATAATGATAAATGTAGTTTATTCTGTCTGAGTCCAAATCTGCTGAACCTCTCACACTCTGACTTTCACTCACGGTCGTTTTTGGAAGCAACAACACAGGAGACTGGCAAAAATCTGGACAAGCTGGTAAACACAGAAGGTGAAGTGCCAAATATTTTACTCAGCAGTTAGTGGAGACCACAAAACTAAAGGAGATTAAATATTGGATTTGGGAGGAATGCCAGATGAGTAGACACACAAATCCAAATAAAGGGTAAAGAGTTCAGTCTTTCAGTCAATGCTGTGTCCACAACTTGTTTCTGCTGCGCTCAACAAAAGAATCTTTTATTGCTGATTTCACTTTAATATTTACATAAAAACCCAAGGCGTACAATCACTGAGCAATTCACTGTCAACGATTATACGTCTATTCATTCATGCGATTATTATTATGGTCAGGTCAGAAGACTCTATACAACATGGTTGCAGTCACATCAGCCAGCAACACACAATGTGAGGCTGCAAAGGGCAGAAAAACTTGACAGTTGAAGACGTTGGTTCACAATTTGACCTGAAACAGCATTAATCCATGGACCCAACCTTGTGCCAACACTCCAGGCTGTTGGTGGTGATGTTTTTAGGCCCCTGAAGATCAACCTAATTGTCAATGAAATGCCACAGCCTATCTGTGTATTGTTGCTGATGACATAGTTTACCATCTTCTCATAGTAATGCACCATGACTCAAAGTGAAAGTTTCCCAGTAACCAGTTTAAAATCTGTTGAGATGTGGACATTAAAATCTAAAATCTAAGTGATGCAATGAATCAGAAAGTCAAAGGAAGGTTTCCAACAGCTTGTGGAGTACAAGCCATGCAGAACTGAGGCTGTTTGGAGAGAAAAAGAGGCCCGACCTTGTATTAGCATGCTGTTGTATATGCAGTGCTGGGTAAGTGCAATAAGACGCCGTGTAGTGACCAGAGAGAAACCCTTGAATTTTTCTCTCAGAAAAGAAAGAAAATGTTCACACAAGAATAGTTTGACATTTTGAAAGTGCACTTACCAGCAGCTTAGCTTAGCAGAAAGCTCTGTCAAAAGGTAGCAAATCTGCAAACATGCAATTTCAAAATCATGTAAAAGACTTTTACAAGGCAGTGTGTTGGATTGTTTGTTTGCCAGGAGCACTGAAGTCTCGTCTTTGCCTTGCAAGCCCAGCAGCTTGTATCAACTTTCCTGTGTCACTGTCACCTAGAAAACATCTTAAACTTTCAGATTATTCTCAACAGGTCAGTCTGTTTGATAAAGATTACTTAGCATTTGCAGCATTGATTGATAGGTGTTGTGGACTATCACACTTACACAGTCATGTTGCTTGACTCAGCTCTAACCCAAGTTTGATTTTCTGGTTTCGAACATGAATGAGTTTAAAATTCACTCTCCTTAGAAACCTATGGCTGAAATGACCTGTTTGGTTTATTCAAAATGTCTCACTTTGATCACACTAACCATTGTACAGGTAAGCATGGCTGATCAGAAGACAGCTGCTGGAGTTGGAGCTGATGGGCTTAGTCACTGCTGCAGCACCTCTAATCCACTGCACCAAACCCGAACACTCAAACACACACACAGTCATATACACATAAACAGGGCATCAACACTTAGACAGCACTACAGTACCAATCTGTCTCAGACATCAACACATTAACCTCAGGGAGGGCTCTGCTTCCTGTTGAGGCTGGAAGGTTAGAGATTTTGGAGGGCAGACGGGGACAAGGCTGGAATACTGATCTACTGCTGCCTCTTCTGTTATATATGAAGATGGAGATTGACGATGGAGCACTTAGATAGTACTCTGCAGTATTCACTGGCAGTCGTACCAGCTGCACCATCCTGCATCAGTGCTGTTGTATTTTTGAAGAAGTCTGTGCAGCTGAGCTGTGCTGGGCCGCTCCACATCTGCAGCCAACAGAGTGTCAGACAAAAAACAGCAACAAAGGAGCCACAATGCATCCTGACCAGACTTATTGTATCGATGAGTCTGAGCAGCAGCACCACTGATGGGTCAGTCCTCAGCTACCACAACACTTCTCTGCACTTTAAGAGCTTCACCAGCCAAAAGCCATATGTAAACACTAATGCTGACTTTTTAGTAACACCAAACACATGTGTCTTGCATGTGATACTTTGATCACAGTGTTTAAGAGCTATTGTTCAGGATTAATCAGCAACTTTTAATTATTAATTTGTCACTGAGGTCATTAAAAACTCCTGACAAATACATGATGGTACCAGCCTCTCAAATGTGAAAATTGTGTTTTTCTTGTTTTGCATTAATTTTAGTGTCATACTGTGGGTTGGATAAAGCAAAACATTGGGTGATCTATGATAAACACAACACGATCATCTTGGGCGTCAGGGAATTGTGACTGTTTATTTTATTAACCAAATGATTAATCAATAACAGAAAAAAATTGTCTAATTAGTTGATTGATGATTTGTATAACTCACAATGAAAAATTAGTCAATCAATGGATTTAATGGCAAAAAACTAATCTTGTGTTTTTTCCTCTCAAAGTGCTTCCAGGTTTGCAATGTCTTTCTTGCAGCTGGATGATATCACACTCACAGCCTTTCAAGCAACAATATCAAAAATCCACTGTATTACAAAATAAACATGATGACAAAAAATAAAGATTGAGTTATGTTATTATTGCTTTGTTATTGTAGCGAGGTGGATGCCTTTGGTCCAGAGGCTGAGGTTAATGACAGAGTCTCCTGTCACCTGCCTTCCCACACACTACATCATGCCCCACCTCTACTTAAGTGCACACTCCCTCACCACCTGCAGAGGGCGCGGTCCACAAAACACAAACAAATTTAAACAGGTATAAACACAAATAAAGCCATATGCGGCTCCCACAGCATTTATTGATCAACCAAACTATTCACTAATAACCTTTGAAAATCACTCATTTTTAAAAGCAAAAATCGAAAAAAATTACTAATTCCAGCCACACAAATATAAATATTTGCAGTTTTTTAAGTCTTCCATGACAGTATACTGAATAAGCTCTTCATTGGACAATAAAGGTGAAAAAAAATCTCATTCATTTACAATAATATTAAAACAGAAAACCAATTAATGCACCAACTAAATGAGCAAAAGGCAAATGACACCAGGGGGAAATCCATATTATTATCCATATAATCCATATTGATGTGCACAGAAATACTGCACCAGGAATACATCCTGAATGATACCAATGGACTTGTTAAACACCCTCTGGGCCAAGTGATGATCGGGTACTGTAACAGGAGGACCCAGATCTTAAGTAATAAAGAGTCCAACTGAAATTATTTCATGCCTTTTTGTTTGTTTTGTGAAGAAATTGAATTTCAACGTCACTCCATTAGTGCTTCTTGCACACCATGATGTTTCATAATGAAGAACAAGTGCCTAATAATAATATCCTTGAACACTTGGCACTGTTTTCAGTTCACTGTGCTACTCGTCCTTTCACATTTGGTTTAAAGCAGATCAACATAATGGAAAAAGATTAAAATAATAATAACAACTGCAATTTCAAATAAAGCTTTTATTCACACCCTACCAAAATAAAGCTGCCAGTATTTTAAAAATGCAACAGCCAACATATCACTAATAATAAGACCAAACAAACAGCCCTGGAGAGTTATCTTTAATCTTCAACATGCCTCTTTAGAAAAACAGTAATTCCAGGTGTACATTTAACATGACCTTGAAACAAATCCAATAAACAGCCTAAAATAAAAATTGCACTGATTATATATTTTCCCCTGTGTTTCTCCGTTGTGCTGATATCCAACAGATAACACAGGAAAGTACTCCTTCGTACTTCACGGCCACTGTCACCACTTCCAATGTGGACACAAACGCACACGCAGAATGAGGTGAAAATAGGTGCTGACTGGGACAATAGGGCTTTGTTCACGTCCTGACAATGCTCATTTTTCAAGAGGAGCAAACTCATCAATAAAAGTAATTTGAGGACAACATTATCCACTGCTCAGCAACTGACCTGTGCTGCATAATGCCACTACACCATGAAGCCAATTAAAATGGCACTTTCACCCTTTGATGATGAATTGTTTGTTTTACAACTCTGGACATCCATCAGTGGACACGGATTTGTGTCCCCGCTGGGATGGAATAAACATGTAAAGTACCAACATACATTAGAGACAAACAGATTAAGAAACCTCATCAGTCTAATTTGTACAGCACACAGAAAGAAAAAAGTCTAATCCCTGTGGTGGTCTTCACCGATATCTTCTCCTGTTATTGAGACTAAAGACACCTGAGCAACAGTGAATGAATCAAAGTTAAAACAAGACAAGTAAAGCAGAGTGATTTTCACAACACTAGTACAGTATAATTAAGTGAAATGCCACCAGTGAAGAAGGAAACTGAAGATTACGTAACAAAAGTCTGGTTTGCTGGCAACAAAACAATACTGTAAAAAAACGATGAGTAGCACAGATGTTAAATAAATATACTAATCAAAAATAAAAATAAAAAGTGGCTCTGTCACAGAGACAGTGTTGACCTTCCCTGTGCTATAAGGACATGGAAGCTCCACTGGTGTAGGTTGATGCAAACAACAGATGATGGACCCCACCACCACCACCACCACCACCACCCCCGAAAAAAAAACTGGTGTTGAGTAGCAAACAAAAAAAAACAGCAACACAAGTACGACAGTGGTTTGTTACCAATCAGGCAACATAAGGAAACACAATCAGTCAATTTGTGAATTACAGACTGCAGAATTTGAATACGGAGCTGCAGGCATCAGAGAGGAAACAAAGAGAGATAAAGAGAGAGAATTCCCCCAGTATTAACATCTGCTCCAGAAACCAGGAATGGCTGTAAGCCGGTGTTAAAAAAAGGAAGACAGGTTGGGAGGGGGAGCTGGAGGGGAGTCAGGAAGCTTATTTGAAAGACTTAAGCTGCATGGTTACGTAAGTGATATGGGATCCTCTGAAACCATACACTTTCAGTCAAAGTTGGACTGCATTAGCACCCTCACCAGAAATCTCATCCCGGCTTCATCCATATTGTTGGAGCTGCAGGCTTTTCCCTTCTTGAACCTCATCTTTTCAGACATGCACTCACACACACGTGCATAATACACACACACACACACACACACACAGGTTTTCACTGTCTGATTCTTTCATCAAAAAGCAAAATGTTGATGACACCTGTCTCTTAAAGAGGTCAGAGGTGAGTCAGGAGTTGTTGGCTCGTGCCACTTACACACACAGAGAGGCGCCATGTGCGTCTCTGTGATGACTCGAGTGGATCTGCCTCTCCAACAGAAACAGTTGAGGAGCAAACCCCTATGGGCAGAAATCCACCCAGGTGTGTCTGAGTCATACCACCTTTTCCACTCTTTCCTTTTGTCCTCTGATTGTTTTTCAGATGCACCTAAAAATCCTTGTCATCCTACTTTGTATAGCACACAGAAAGGAAAAATCTAATCCCTGTACCGGCCTTCAGCCCTGCCTCCCCTTTATGGGAAAGTGGAAGCTGTACTGTGTTTCTGTCCATAACACTGTCTCTACTGCATCAGCATCAGATTGGTTTACAGCCAGCCTGGCACAGAGCAGGCTCACAGGGCGGCTGGACTCGGTTGCTGAGGACCAATTTGCCACCAATACACAAACTGCGGATGACTCATTTTCATTAATGAGTTTGAGTGAAATGCGACGAGCGGCCAGAGGAATAAAGTGGACTCGATGATATGCCCCTACAGTCGATGACTGGCGGGGCAGAGATTTATTGTTTACAACGAACCTTGCCAGTTGTTCCAGCTCTGCCTGGTACTTCTCAGTCAGAAGCCTGCAGGTATTGCTCTGCAGTCGTTGCAATGTCACACACGGAGGAAAAAAAACAGAAGGTAACACTCTGTTGCAGAAACAAGCAAGCCGACTGTCCTAATGGGAGATTAGTGCCGTGGTGAAATTTCGCTCACTGACACAATACTGCAGTGTGAAAACAAAGAGAGAGAAGAGACAGAGAGGAGGCACAAGACAGAACGTTAAGAGAGACAGAGACACAGTGAGAGGTAGAGTACTACGCTGCCTTATCAGACGGCTCAGACAGGACAGTCAATAAAGCAGGTATAAAGCAGTCAAGAGGAGTAGGAAAGCATGCAGTGTGTTGTACCGTTTCCCCATGTCTGTATGCACAGGACATACATGTGTGCCCGGGAGACTGTGTACACACAGTAGAAACACGCTCATGACTTGGTTTCCATGTGTGCCCCGGCACCCCTGACCACCGCTTAGCATGACAGAGAAAGAAGGGGGGGGC